>ONZH01000256.1:0-36324 GCA_900303285.1 Rhinella marina
GACTAGCTGTATGTTAAGGGTTTTTTTAACGTTGACTGTCCTGTGCTGAACTCTACATCAACATTTTGTCATGTATAAAAACTGATTTTTACAAGCGTGCATATTCTTAGCTTCCATATTCAGTTCTCTGTACTAGGCCCTTCTGGGTCAAAAAGAATACTGCTCCTACTAATGCCCCCACCGTCAATTGTCTATTTGGAAACATACTGGGTGCAATCAAGAGCTGCTGAAGCTGCCTCCTCAACTTGTCTCTTCTCAACCATACTGGCCTGGGTGCTATCAAGTGCTGCTGCCTCCTCTTCCTCCGTCAATTGTCTGTTCTCAACTATACTGGCCTGGGTGCTATCAAGTGCTGCCGCCTCCTCCTCTGTCAATTGTCTGTTCTCAACCATACTGGCCTGGGTGCTATCAAGTGCTGCTGCCGCCTACTCCTCCGTCAATTGTCTGTTCTCAACTATACTGGCCTGGGTGCTATCAAGTGCTGCCGCCTACTCCTCCGCCAATTGTCTGTTCTCAACTATACTGGCCTGGGTGCTATCAAGTGCTGCCGCCTACTCCTCCGTCAATTGTCTGTTCTCAACCATACTGGCCTGGGTGCTATCAAGTGCTGCTGCCTCCTCCTCCTCCTCCGTCAATTGTCTCTTCTCAACCATACTGGCCAGGGTGCTATCAAGTGCTGCTGCCGCCTACTCCTCTGTCAATTGTCTGTTCTCAACTATACTGGCCTGGGTGCTATCAAGCACTGCCGCCTACTCCTCCGTCAATAGTCTGTTCTCAACTATACTGGCCAGGGTGCTATCAAGTGCTGGCGCCTCCTCCTCCGTCAATTGTCTGTTCTCAACCATACTGGCCAGGGTGCTCTCAAGTGCTGCTGCCGCCTCCTCCTCTGTCAATTGTCTCTTCTCAACCATACTGGCCTGGGTGCTATCAAGTGCTGCTGCCTACTCTTCCGTCAATTGTCTGTTCTCAACTATACTGGCCTGGGTGCTATCAAGTGCTGCCGCCTCCTCCTCCGTCAGTTGTCTGTTCTTAACTATACTCGCCTGGGTGCAATCAAGAGCTGCCGCCTCCTCCTCTGTCAATTGTCTGTTCTCAACCGTACTGGCCTGGGTGCAATCAAGTGCTGCTGCCTCCTCCTCCTCAGTCAATTGTCTGTTCTCAACCATACTGGGTCCAAGGCAATGCTGCTGGTGTAGCCAACTTGCACTTTGTGTCCTATGTCCCGTGTAATCTTTTACACCTTGGCTAATGTGTACCTGTTTTGGGGTGCACAAGGTCTATTTAAATGGTACGCCTGTCTTCTGACCTGTGATGTCACTGAGACCGCATCGACTTCAACGCAGCCTATTCTTGGGCTGGTGCCACAATCTACCGTGTGTTTTTGGTGCTCTGGCATGACATGGACTGCTCCAGCGGACATCTTCAATGCTGTCAAATGTTGTCGACCTGGCTTTCGACGACTATTTTTGCACTTTGATTTTGTAGAGTAAACCTGTGACAAAATTTTTGATGATGCAGATGGACAGGACTACTCCACTGTGTACTTTTGATGTTAGGCAATGGCGGCTCATGCATGACACCTGCCGTTTGCTCAGGCCCTTTGAGGAGGCGACTTTATTTATCAGTTGCCCGGACTATAGGATGAATGATTTCAATCCACTCCTTTCCATGTCATGGAAGGGATGCTGATAAGTCTGGTGAAGGCGTGGTGCCTACTTCTCATGGCCACCTGGGCTATGTGGAGGCTGAATTGGCACAAGAGGAGGATAAGGATGAGGACATTAACACCCAGGAATTCTATACAGAACTAGGTGGTTTATCTGCCCAAGTGACAGGAGAGTAGCATGAGGAGCTAGAGGACAATGATGAAGACAATGCAGATGACCCCGATAGACCATGGCAGTATGCAGTGGAGATAGAAGAAGGGAGTCGCTCCAAGTCCCTTGCACAAAAGACCAGAAGCATGCTGAGTTGCTTGCATAGTGAAAGCTGCATCATCACCATTAGCCACTCACATGTTAGCTACTGGCATTACAGTAATTGGCATGCCGGGAACACGTCAGAAGAACGTCAGAAGAACGCTAGGCAGGAATAGAATTTGCTCAGAAAAGACCCAAAAGCCCTTTTAAGGGCTATTCTATCTTGCTGGCGAACATTTTTTTTATTTTGGGGTGTTAAAAATAGCGCTAGGTGGCCTACCATTAACGCCACCTGTGCAGCTGCGGCATGCTGTATGGTACTCTCTGTATACTATATACCTGACATCCTTTGCTATTATTTCTGCTCTTAAGCCCACAGTACCTCTTTTGCTTCTCGCTTTATAACATTTGCGCAAGGAGGGATTTATAGTGTAGGGATAGGATTTGGCTAGGCAGGGCTTTTTCTGAAATTTTTCTGATCTTACACTTAATAAAAATCTACACTACTGTACTTATGACAAAGTTGCATATATACTATATAATATGCGCAAGGCAGAGCAAGTAAGGGATGGGGAAGTGGGTGTGCTGCTGATGGTGAACGCAGAGGCCATGGCTCTGGGCGCGGTGAAACTGTGCCTGCTGGCAGAGCCCAAGAAACAAAGTCATCCAAAACTCCTAGCTTCATGTCACAGTTTGCAGGGCAGCGCAAGACACAACTCTTGTCGCCACGCCAGTGCGAGCAGGCAGTCGGTTTGGATTTCAGCTGACAATGCTTCCAGTCAGTTAAGCACCACCCTCTCTTCCACAAACTCCAGTCTCAGTAGCCAAGAGTCTGGGCAACCGCATCCTCACCCTGATCCTCCTTCCTCCCACCATGCAGAGTCTGGGCAAAAAACTAATCCCACATTTGGATATTCTGAGGAGCTTTTTTTATCACCGTTCCTTGGCTTGGGCCTCTTGCCAAGGCCGCTTGAAGTGGGACTTGAGGAGATATTGTGCCCTGATTCCCAACCTATTGAGCAAACACAGTCTGAAGAAGATGACGGTGGGGAACAGCAAGTAGCATCTCACGAGGTGCATGATGATGATGAGACACAGTTGCCAATAAGTCAAGGGCAACTAGTGCCTCAAGAGGTTATTGATGAGGATGAGACACATTTAAGTCAGGTTCTTGTTAGCTCACCGTGTCAGGAGGAGGAACAGAGTGAGGAAGTGGAAGAGGAGGTGGTGGACGATAAAATCGCTGACCCAACTTGGGAAGATGGCAAGCCAAGCAAGAACAGCAGTACAGAGGGGGAGGGATCTGCAGCACCGCAACAGGCTGGAAGAGGCAGTGGGGTGGCAAAAGGGAGAAGGCAGGCCACGCCAACCAGGCCTGAAACTGTTCCCCGGAGCAGCCCCTTGCGGCAAGCTCCCTTGCCAAGGGTTAGGTGTTCTGCAGTTTACGTTTTTTTTTAGGAAAGTGCTGACGATAAACGGATTGTAATGTGCAACCTGTGCCGTACTAAGATGAGCAGGGGCATAAACACCAGCAACCGACCACCACCAGCATGATCCGCCACATGGCAGCAAAGCACCCTAAAAGGTGGGCAGAACACCTGGGTCCACGATCTGTGTCTGCAGGTCACACCACTGCCTCCTCTTCCCCTCTGTTACCTGCTGTTTAAGACGCAGGCCCAGATGCCTCCCGCCCTGCACCTGGACCATCGCAAGAACCATCAGCCAGCACGTCCACTTCAGTGTCCCAGTGCAGCGTTCAAATGTCCTTACCCCAGGCATTTGAACGCAAGCGCAAATACCCTGCCACCCACCCACAGGCCATAGCTCTAAACGTGCAACTTTCCAAATTGCTAGCCCAGGGAAATGTTGCCGTTTAGGCTGGTGGACACTGAGGCTTTTCGCAGCCTGATGGCGGCGGCTGTCTCTCGATACGCAGTCCCCAGCCGCCACTATTTTTCCCAGTGTGCCGTCCCCTCCTTATACCAGCATGTGTCCACAAACATAACCTGTGCCCTGACCAACGCAGTTACTGGGAAGGTCCACTTAACAACTGACATATGGACAAGCGCTTCTGACAAGGGATGCTACATTTCCCTGACGGCACACTGGGTGAATGTTGTGGAGGCTGGGAGTGAGTCATACCCTGGGATGGCACAGGTTCTACCCACGCCAAGGATTGCGGTGGAATACCAGCTGCAACACGGTCAGCACCTTTCCAGTCAGCATCCGCTCTTCACAAGCGACAAGTGGGCAATGATGTCTGACCTCTGTGAGGTTTTACACAACTTTGATGAATCTACACAGACGCTCTGCATGTGGAAAAGTCTAAGTCTCCGAGTTGTGTCACAAGGAGGGAAAAGTTTTGGAAGATGGTAAAGGAGTACCTAGCTGACCGTGTCCTAAGTCCTCAGCGATCCCTCTGTGCCTTAACCATAATTTTTTTCGAGGGTCAGCGCAGGAGCAGCATGCCACCCACAATTTTTTCGATGGTCAGCTCAGCAGCAGCAAGTCAACCATAATTTTTTCGACGGTCAGCTCAGCAGCAGCCTGTCACTCATAATTTTTTTACATGGTCAGCTCTGCTGCGTGTCAACCATAATTTTTAATACGTTCAGCTCTGCTGCATGTCAACCGTAATTTTTTCGACAGTCAGCTCAGTAGCAGCATGTCACCCATATTTTTTTTACACGGTCAGCTCTGCAGCATGTCAACCATCATTTTTTACACGGTCAGCTCTGCTGCATGTCACCCATAATTTTTAACACGTTCAGCTCTGCTGCATGTTAATCATAATTTTTAACACGGTCAGCTCTGCTGCGTGTCAACCATAATTTTTTAAACACTCAGCTCTGCTGTTTGTCAACTATAATTTTTTACACACTCAGCTCTGCTGCATGTCACCCATAATTATTTTACAGGGTCAGCTCTGCGGCATGTCAACCATAATTTTTTACATGGTCAGCTCTGCTGCATGTCACCCATAATTTTTTACCCAGTCAGCTCAGCAGCAGCACGTCACCCCTATTGTTTTTGAGTATCAGCAGCAGGCCATCAATCCGAATTTTTCACGGGTGTGTCTGATGCACTCCTTTATGTGTAATAAAGGGGGTATTGAAGTGCCTGTTCCTTGTAATTTTTGGCAGCCCTTTCACTTTGTGCATAGGCTTTATGAGTGTAGGAGTCCATATATTATACCACAATGTGAATGAGGCCCTCCTTTATGTGATATACCGGTTGTATTGGAGTGCCTCATCCGTGTAATTTTTGGCAGCACTTGCGCTTAATGTACAAGTAAATATATGTTTCCTAACAATATTTTCTCTAAAATCGATGTTGTCTTGGCTTTTTTTTGGGGGGGGGGTATTTTTGTCATTCCGTAAAAGTGGCATAATACTCGTACATCATCATAACAGCAGCGACTTTGGTGTCCAAGATGCATCCAGAGATCCTCCCCATGCTGTTCCCTAAACATATCAGTGGAGTTTCCACCATTTTCTCACGTTTCCCTATCAAGCAGACACCCTCCCCTCTGCAGAGCAGGGGGTGCCTGGTCTTCTCCCTTAGACTTCCATTATACTCGGGTGCTCGGCCGAGCACTCGAGCACAACCTAGTGTTCAGCCAGAGCACCCGAGCACCCGAACATCAGGGTGCTTGATCATCACTAGTGTTTAGTTCAGCAGGTGGCATAGTTACCCCAAAGAGAACTCTCTCAACACAAAATTTTGAAAGACTTGATCAGGCATGGATTAACCAGGATTTCCATACACGGTTGCCTAATGCAACAGACTAGATCATTCTGGCAGTAATGATCTGACTGTAGTGTGCTGCTACACTGGAATATTGTGACAAATGGCCTATTACTTCTGAACACGTGCTGCTGCCACTATTCTGATGCTGCCACTTGCCTGATTCTAAACGCCTGCTGCCTCTACTGTCGTCTGTTCTGACTGTGATCTGCCACCATTTTGTGCTGTTACTCCCCCTGCTGTTGCCTCTCCCCTCCCCACTCTGTTGCGGGGCCACTATTGTGACTTTTCATGCTGTTGCCACCCTCATCACTCTGTTCTGGTGCCACTATTGTGACTCTTCATGCTGTTTCCACCCTCACCAGTCTGTTACAGGGACACTAGTAACCCTGTTTGGCTTTCCTGACATCACTGTTTATTTTTCTGTTCTTCTGATCCGTCAGAAAAATAGAAAAAAATGGAAAAAAGGGTCCTGTCCTTTAAGCGTCCATAAAGTCTCTATCACACGGTCAGTATTTTGCATCAGGATTTGATCATGATTTGGAAGCCAAAAGTATGAGTGGGTCCAAAACACATAGAACATGCAAGTATTTCCATCATATTTCATCTCTGTTTTGGACTCGCTCCCATTTTTGCCTTACTAATACTTATCAAATGATGACTAAATACGACGGTTTGAAGGCAAATGCTCAAAATACAGGATTTGTTTTTTCTAGGCTGTTCTTTAGATGGATCAGAAGAATGGGAAATTAAACAGTGATGTGAACACTGCCTTACTGCTAAAACCCTCCCCACTGTCATGGGGCCACTACTTCAGTCTTTGGTCACTACAGGGTTAAGTCCACTCCACACTGATGCTAACATTGACCTGACAATAACTGATGAGAATAACTGACCAAATAAGTAAAGTGTGAACTAAGCCTAATATTGGTACATAAGTCATTTTACAGAAGAGATAGAAAAGCACGTGTTTGAACTGCCACAACATTTATTATAAGAACCTTTTTTTTCTCCACTACTTTATTGCCGCTGCCTCCATGTCCTTTGGGACACAACTCCTGCAAGGATGTGCAGCATTTTTTTTTTTTTTGCTTTAGTGCCCCCTCCAGCTCCATTCATAAAGTACACAAATAAGTAAATAAATAAATAAAAAAAACACAGAATATTCACCTGTTTTCCCATTGTTTGTGCACATGGACAGCCTACAGCTATTAGGGCATGCTGGGAGTTGAAGTTTTGCAACACCTGGAGCGGTTGAGCATCCCTGATCTAAATGAACTGCCCAGGTATGCCCTAAACCCTCTGCACCCGCGACAGTTGTCCCATTTACACACACACACAACCCATTACACCCCTGGATTCTGACACCTTATCCACACCAGAATCCACGCAGAATATATTTTCAATCCACTTCCCATGATTTTTAATGGTAAATCAATAGCTCATAGGGAGAGTTTTTAGAGAGACAGGGAGATACAGGGACAAAGACCAGCTTCAGGGCCACAGAGTGAATTGAAAAATGTCTAGAATGGATAAGCAAAAGGGGTCCATTTCCAGCCAGACCTCGAGCTCTAAAAAAAGGAGAAGGTGGCACAGGGCAGAAGTGCCAAAGGACCTGTAGGCAGAGCATCTAGTAGTAGTATTCGCAATACTTGGCCGTTGTTCCACCAGGCTAACCCACCGAGGCGCAAAATTGTAGTGGAGGAGAAAGTGGATGAGTAGTGGAATGGATGGCACGCTCATCTCAGTCTCAGCCAGATGATCTGCTGTCATCTGCTGATACAGTATCCATATGAAGCCAGGGGACAGACTCAGAGCATTCCTCCTGCTCCACCATTCCTCTCCAGCAAAGCCCGTCATTTTCGTACACACTTTGTACACTTATGTGTACGTATTCAAAGAGGTTGCGTACCTTTTTACCTGAACATTCATTATTAGTGCGTGAATGTTCGCTAAAAGCCATACAATTACATATATTTTGTACGCAAATTCAAAGAATCTATTTGTCAAATATACGAATCTTAAGGAAAGTTCGGTGAATATTCAGCGAATAAAACTTTGGAATCAAACATGCAGTTTTTATGACAGTTTTCAGAAGTGTATTCAAAAAAAATGACAAATATAAAAGAAGGACTTAGGGGGAATTTCTCATTGAGGTTAGTTTTCTGAGTTGCTATACGCACCTGGACCAAATTTTGAAAATGGTGCATGGTAATAATAATTTGTGCACAAAGTTATCACTCTAAAACTTTAGGTGGTACTGGAAAGCAAAGATCTCAAAATCTATGAAATGTCTATGCAAGTGATCCCAAAAAGTCACAACTCCTCTACATGCAACTTTTTTAAGGCAGAATTTTGGTGTGCAGTGCTTGAGAAAACCCCGTTCCCCCCTCAATTTATTTCCTGCTAGATTCACTTCTTGATTTGGCTTAAAAAACTACACCTAAAACTGCATTAAAACTGCCTGTGAGATTCCAGCATTAAACATATACAAAAATATGAAAAAAAAACAACCAAAAAACTACATAGACTAAATACAAATGGCAACTGCTCAGCTTTAATTGGAGATTTACACCCTCATATAAAAATATAAAACATACTGAACTGCCCCAATTAATAATTGTGGTACTAACATACTCTGAGTTGGCATACAAGTCTTATATTTCTCCTTTTCCATTTAGTTGCACTTGTCATTTACTAGGAAAGTTGGGAGAGTGGTCATGCATAAAAAATATATGTGCTGCAGGCCATTAGTATGCATAAAGAGCAATGTTTGCCTTTGGTAACTGGAATCCTATATGTACAAATGAGATGTTTCATCTTTCTCAAGGATATATTATATAACATGGATAGATGGCAGGTTTCCAAAGTTGTAAATCCCATGATAAATGCATATGTTAAACAAACAAAATGCATGGTTAAAGTAGCACTTGTCAACTCAAAGTAAGTTAAGAACCCTAATGGAGGAAATGTAACAACCATCCTTCCTGAACATGAAGTGATTTCAATTCTACATTTTCCACTTTGGCCCAAATAAGACATCCTTTACTTTGACTGCATATCCTGCTGTGAATTCATAAAAGATAGGGCGAAGAATATAATAATGATATACTGGATCATGGTTTATATATAGTGCTTGACACATAAAGAAGATGTAGCATCATCAACACCTAAGACTGGTCTCTGCAAAGGCAGACCAGACAACCAAAGTGAGCTTTTTTAAAAGGGTTGTCCCAGGAAAATATTCTACATTTTTCAAGCCAGCACCTGGATTGAATACTTTTGTAATTGCATGAAACAGAAGTAGATGGGGCCAACAATACTGTAGTGCAGCACAAAGTATTACTGCAGAAAAACAAAATACCACAATACAGCATAAAATACTGCCCTATCACCATACTGAGAATAGTGATACAGTTGAATTCAAGAGGGCACCTGTGGTTGCTGGCCAGGTGCATAAGTGCCTGATATCCTGCCTTTAATTAGTAAGAGCATCACTAAGGGCTCAGGCAGCCCTCAGGACATCTGCCCACCAAGAAATTTCCCTGTAGGGTCTACAGCCAGGATGCACTTGATTGCATGAGATTAAAAATTTTGCAGAGCCACTGAGTCATTCAATAAAATATGTCTGTATAGTGCCAACTGCTGTTTGTTAATTTTCTTATTTGTCTGTTCACCCCATTAAAGAGGTTCTACAGGAAAATGAAAATATGTTAATATTACTTTATTATAAATATATTCCCAGGACAAGTTACTTCACAACACTGAGCTAAAGAGTTGCCTCATCCAACTCTCTGCTCTGCTTGTCAGGGATTATGATCCTGAATACAGTTTAATATAATATTTAGCTGAATCTTTGTGGGAATGGAGCTTATGAGGAGACATGAAAGTACTGAGAGGATGGACAGGACAGACTGTGGTAATGTGGGGCTGTGGTAATGGAGACTGCATACAAGTGCTGCTGCTTAGCAGCCACATCTGCTCATGAACTCAATTCCAACAGAGATTCAGCTAAAGATCTTATCAGCTGTATTCAGGATCATATTCCCTGACAAGCAGAGCAGAGAGGAGGATGAGGCAGCTCTTTACCTCATTGTTGTGAAGTAACTTCTCCTGCTGTGTGATTAGGACAGGTTTTGTGTGCATGAATAGGATAGCGGCCATTTTGTTTCTCCTAATGACTGCTCCCCAGATAAAACGAGCCATTATAACTAATGAAAGGTATTTGGGAATATATTTATAATAAAGTAATATTTAAGTATTTTCGTTTTCTTAATTCCATGAGAACCCCTTTAAGGTGGACATATATGCTCAGTTATACCTTTCAACTGCCCTATCTTCCATTACAAGCTGTAACAGTTACAGAGAGCTATAGCTGAAAGGACATGATCTCTGAGCTGTGAAAGGAGCAGAGCCGCAGCAAAAAGAACAAAACCCCTGAGAAAAGACACATCCCCTAAGCTGCTAGCTTGAAATACCGTAAATCTAGCAAACAGTTGGAGCAATTAATAGGGATATTTATGGATCCATGTGAGGTGCAGGGCTGATTCTAGCTTGTTTAGAAAAAGATTGTCATGTACTATAAGATATCTGATTTTTGTTTTTAATTGATCATGGAAAACCCCTTTAAAGGCACAATCACCTATCTCATGCTCATGGTCTTTCCCAAAACATCACAAACACTGGATTTACCGAAACAACTTTAACCCCTTCATGCCCAGCGCCATAATAGTACTGCGCTGACGGAAGTGACTTGCCACCCAGTGACGTAGTACTACGGCGCTCTGATCGGGCAGGCGCAGTTCTTGCAGTTCAGTTGCAGGGCACCGGCAGTTCCCGTTAGCCGGACCCCTGCTGTATGCACTGGCATCGGTGAAAACACTGATGACGGCACCTTAACCTTTGATGTGCCGCAGTCAGCGCTTACCGCAGCACCTGCGATGTGTGGAGCGTGAGGGAGAGGCCATCGGTTCCCCGCGCTGCTGTGACGGGGACCTGATGGCTTGGAAGGCAGTCTGATGCCTTCCTTAGGCATTGTGGCTGCCTTCCGTGACAGCCTGTGAGATCCAGCTGCCTGGCTGGAAGCTGTAAGTGTATTAGAGTTAGTAATACACTTATAGCCAATGCATTACAATACAGAAATATTGTAATGCATTGTACAGACCCCCAAAAGTTGAAGTCCCAGAGTGGGACAAAAAATAAAGTGAAAAAGAAGTTAAAAAAATAAAGTTTTACAAAAACATTTGAAGTTTCAAGAAAAAAAGTGTCCTTTTCCCAAACTAAATTGTAAAAAATAGGGAAAAAAAACAAAAGTAGACATATTAGGTATTGCCGCATCCGTATTGACCGGCTCTATAAAAATGTCACATGGTCCACCCCACCAGGTGAACGTAGTAAAAAAAAAAAATGTACCAACACAGCCATTTTTTGGTCACCTTCCCTCACAAAAAGTGTAATACTAAGCAATAAAAAAGAAGTATGTACCCCAAAATGGTACCAATCAAACAATAATCTCATTCCACAAAAAATGAGACCCTACCTAAGACTATCGGCAAAAAAGTAAACTAAAAAAAAGTAAACTATGGCTCTCAGAAAATGGCAACACAAAAACAAGATTTAATTCTGTTCAAAAATGCATCTAATGGTAAAACTTAACAAAAATAAAAATGTTAGACATATTAGGTATTTCCGCGTCCGCATCAACCTGATCTATAAAAATATCACATGATAAGCCCCCTCAGGTGAATGCTGAAAAAAACTTTGCCATTTCTTGTCACCTTGCCTCACAAAAAGTGTAATACCAAGCAATTAAAAGTCTTATGTACCCCAAAATGGTACCAATGAAGCCACCAATGAAAAAGTGAGACCCTACCTAAAACAATCGCCAGAAAGAAAAAAAATAGGGCAGTCAGAAAATTACAACACAAAAACAAGATTTAATTCTGTTCAAAAAATTAATTTACTGTGTAAAACTTGGGGTAAAAAATTATGGGGTGCTTTTTATCCCCTTATGAAAATGAAAAAAATTGGGGCTAAAATTTTATTGGAAGAAATGAAACTTTTCATTTTCACAGCCAAGTGTTTCCAAATTCTGTAAAACGCTTAGGGGCTCAAAGTGCTCAGTATATCCCTTAATATATTCTTTAAAGGGTGTATTTTCCAAAATGGGGTCACTTTTTGAGGATTTCCACTGTAGGGGTACGTCAGGGTCTCTCAAATACAAAATGGTGCCCGAAAACCATTCTAGCAAAATCTGCCTCCAAAATCCATATGGCGCTCCTTTCCTTCTGACCACTGCCACATGCCCATAGAGTAGTTTACCACCACATATGGGGTATTTCTGTAAACTGCAGAATAAGAGTAATGTATATTGAGGTTTAATTTGCTGTTAACATAAAAAATCTGCATAAAAATAAAATTTTGCCTCCATTTCCCTTTAATTCTTGTGGAACACCTAAAGGGTTTACAATGTTTGTAACATCAGTTTTGAATAATTTGATCACTTTATATCTGAATTGGTGCTTAAAAATGCTTTTGGAAATTTTGTTGAAAATTTGAAAAATGGCTTCTAAACTTCTAAGCTTTCTAACCTTCTAAAAAATAAAATGACATTTACAAAATAATGTCAACATAAAGTAGACATATGGGGAATGATGACTGATAACTATTTTATGAGGCATTACTATCTGTCTTAAAAGTAGAGAAATTCAAATTTAGAAAATTGGGATTTTTTTTCAAATTTTGGTAAATTTGGGATTTTTTTAATAAATAAGGGAAAATATATTGACTCAAATTTACCACTGTCATGAAGTACAATGTGTAACGATAAAACATTCTCAGAATGGCATGGATAAGTAAAAGTGTTCCAAAGTTATTTCCACATAAAGTAACACATGTAAGGTTAGCAAAAAATGGCTTGGGCAGAAAGGTGAAAACTGGCCCGGGGTAGATCTGAAAAAAAATATCACTTAAAGACTAAAGGTATAACATATGACTTGGACAATAAAAGATGGTTAAAATTTTGATGATGAGATTGAAGTTGCAGGTGTATCTCAATTTCTGCTCTCATTGAAACAGATGAGGCTCATGAAGAGCTTTAAATGTTTAGGTTAGAAATACGAAACAAATCAGATTTGTTAAAAAAAAATCAAAAATGTATCCACCAAATCAATTCAAAGCATTTACGATTTGTTTCTGATTTGTTTCTGATGAATCGCATAAAAACAGCACACAGTACCATTTTACTGTGAATATTTCTGGGGAAAACCATGCGGTAGAAAGAAGATGGAGGATAACATGACACTAGGGGGAAGGGAGCGTGCCCTGATTGTCTCAGAGGCTGAAAGACAGGCTCATCAGCCAGTGTTTGGCAAAAATCATTTGCAGAACAAGTCACTAATGTACTGTGATAAGCACACTATAAGGAGAGAATATAATCATATACATTTTAGGGAATCTGACTAGGGGAAGTTTAAAGGCTATGTTTACCTTTGTAGCCAATTTTTTTTATAATTGCATTATACTTATTTTGACCTAAAAATTACTTTTTCAATTGGTCTTTATTAACCATAGGGAATCCTTTTTTGTCTACAGAGCTGAGAAGCTGTACTAGCTGCCTGTGGATTTTTTCTCAATTCCGTCATCTGAGGAGCAGACGGACAGCTTATCTCTTCTCTCTGACCTTATAAACACTCATTAAAGCTCAATCCTTACCTTACTGATAAGAATGTGGCTTAAATAAGTGTTTATGACCTCTCAGTAGTTTACAGATAAGGGTAATTAGATGACCGGCACAAAGTGAAAGTGAAAGTACCAGTCGCCCAGCTAGACAAACAGTTAACCCTTTGTGACTGAACAGCTCATAAAGACCAATTGAAAATGATTTTTAGCCAAAAATAAGTTAAATGCAATCATAAAAAATTGACTCCAAAGGTGTACATAGCCTTTAAATACTGCTGCTGACAAACCATTTGCCAGAAAACTATTTTTTTTCTGTATATGAACATACCGCTTTACTTTCAGAAACTCACATTTCTAAAGCTCATGCTCTTATTGCCAGCACAGAACCTCAACAGCATTCTGCTGAATTTAATGGCAATAATGCATTGTCATAACTGTGACATTAAATGCATAGTTAAAAGACATTGTACCTTAAACATTGCATTGCTATATCCGTGTTAGCTGACATATTATACATCAGACCATACAGTTCAAAGACATTTAATGTCATACATTTTATGGTCAGCTCGGGAACTTGTGATGTCACTAATGCTGTAGGGGCAGGCTCAAAGTGTGTCAGACCTAAGCAAAGCTTGGCTGCTACTAGCTCTGTGAGATTATCTCCACAGTTGCAGAAGATAAATACATTGCCATGTTCTGTAGGATACAAAAATCAACTTCACCTGGACAAGGTGGTCAGCATCAATGGCACAAAGATAGTATCCATGCTGTACCTGGGGGAAATGCTGCCCACATGGCACACATCATTATATTAGTTGTGCAACCCTTTTTTAAAAAGTAAACTGTACGCAAAAGGTGCTGACAACTTTCAGGAGACTGTGCTCATATTTCAGACATTCTTATGTGGCTTGGAACACTCTCCTAGAATTGTGGCAACAGAATGGTCTCCCACTGCATGACTTGATATGCGACATTCCAACTTGCTTGAATTCCACCTTGCATATGCAACAGTGTCTGTTCATCATGCACCAGACCACCTCAGCAGGGAGTATGTGCTGTTTCAAGGTCTGGCGGTTGTAGCTCATCAAAGATGCCTGTAACGTACTCAGGCCCTTCAAAGAGGGCACATAATTTGTATGTAGGAACAACAACTCAGCATTGCCGAAAAGATCTATAGTATGGAATTCTTTTTCCCAACAGAAAAACAATCTAAATGACCAAATCACTGTGTTTTTGGTTACTTTGGTTCCCCTAAAAATGTACTAAACAGTGATCAAAAACTCATATACCCAAAAATAGTGTTAATAATGTCTGATTGACCCACTCTTGCATAGCTCTGTAGATGGGAATTTAGAAAGTTATTGGTGTCATAATATAGCTAAATATTTAATTTTTCAGAGATTTATTTTTTTAACTATGAAAGTATAATAAAATGTATATACAATTGGAATCACTGTAATCATACAGACTTTCAGAATAAAGGTAATGTGCCATTTTTACTGCACAGTGAACACTGTAAAACAAAAGCCATAAAACCATGGGGTTTTTTTCAGTCCTACCCCATTATTATTATTTTTTTCCAGCTTCTCAATACAACATGGTAAATAATAAATGATTCCAATATGTCCCTCAAAAACAAGCCCTCATATGTCTAAATAAACTGAAAAATAAAAAAAGCTATGTCTTTTGGAAGGCAATGAGTAAAAAATGAAAAAAGAAAATGTCTGCAGCAGAAAGAGGTTAATAAATTCTGTCCATGAATGCTCTAAACAATAGCCTTTTTTAGTGTGTTGACTCATAGAGCAGTATACATAATTCAGGGAACTACTGGAACAGAACTTATAGATGGTGGCAACAAGTTGTATATCTAGGATGTCTGGACTATGTGAGTGTATGATTTATAGACAATCGTACATGCTGGAAAGGTGTGTATGTGATATACAATTTTTGCCTCATTTTTCAATAAAATAAAATATATAATAAACGTAAGATAGAAACAGGAAGAATATTTCTACATTTAATTCCCTAAATGTGGCTTCAGAATGAATTCAACTTCCAAGTTTCACTAGTTTAGCAAAATAGGGACCAGTATCTGATCAGTGAGGGTCCAACAGCCGGGAACCCAGCTGATGAGCTGTTTGAGAAGGCACTGGTGCTCCTGTGAGTGCCGGTGCCTTCTCTGTGCTACCCAAGCACAGCGATGTAAATTGTACTGCAGCTATGCTTGGTATCTACATTTACATTTTCTAAATAACTAGAAAGGAAAATGGCCTGAAGCAAAAGTTTAGGTTTACTACATAGTTATTACCTAGTAGCACTCCCTTGGCAAGTATCACAGCTTGTAAATACCTATTGTAGCCAGCAAGAGTTTTTTCATTTCCCCAGTTTTAAATGTAATTATGAACCGACAGTTAACAAGAACAGTGGAGGTCAAGAGAAGGTTTGGAAGACTAAGAAAAATTTCAGAGACAGCTGCTAGAAAGACAAATCAGAACTCCCGTTTGACCGAAAAAGAACTTCAGGAAGGTTTAGCAAAATCTGGAGTTGTGGTATATTGTTCTATAGTTCAGTGACACCTGCACAAATATAGCCTTCATGGACCAAGAGTCATGTGGACCAATGAGGTTAAAATAGAACTCTTTGGCCACAATGATTAAAGGTATGTTTGGAGAAAAAAAGAGCACTAAATTTCATGAAAGGAACACCTCTTCAAACATTAATCATTTGGGGTGGATCAATTATGCCTTGGAGTTGTGTTGTAGCCAATGGCACTTGGAACGTTTCATGAGTAGGGAAGAGAAGAATGTATTAAATTTTAAATTCCAGAAAATTCTGGAAGCAAACCTAAACTGTAAAAAAAGCTAAAGTTAAAAAGAGCATGGCTTCCCAAAATGGATAATGATCCTAAACATACCTCAAAGTTCACAATAGACTACCTCAAAAGGTGCAAGCTGGGGATAGACCTTAAAATAGCAGTGAATGCAAGATGGCCCAGGATTTACACAGACTTTTGCAAGGAAGAATGGATGAAAATCCACCAAACAAGAGTTGAAAGACTCTTGTCTATCTACAAAAGCTACAAAAAGTATTTACAATCTGTGATACTTTTCAAAGGGGGTGCTACTAGCTACTAACCGTGAAGGGTGCAAGTTTTGCTTCGGGCCCGTTTCCTGAAAATGTAAAAGATGAAAAAAATGTTTTTAATATAAAGGGAATGTGGCACCTAAACTGCCCAATATTTTGCATGCATGCATGTTTTTGATTTTTACTCCTTGCCTTCCAAAAGACCTAACTTTTTAAATACTACTAGACAACCCAATTAATTACAGCTGATCACAGGGGGTACACTTTTGACAATCTCTATTTGTTTGAAGGGTCCCTAAGCTGATCACAAAGTATTCAACCTCTTTAAAGTTAAGATGAAATTAGACATTACCACATAAGAATGACCCTAAACATAGCAGAAAATTAACCAAGTAACATCTGAAAAAAGTAATGGATGGATCTTGGTCAAGGCAAACCTCTAAACCTCTTTGAGATGCTGCTGATGTATTTCAAACAGTCTACACATGCAAGAACCTATTAAACATTGCATAGCTAAAAAATCTATGGAGAAGAGTAGAAAAAAAAATCTGGTAAGACTGGTAAACCATTGTAACCAATCACCACTGAAGATTGTTTTGTCAAAGTTTCTGCAATACCAGCCAGAGTTAATGGTTTACTAACTTTTTTCTATTGAAAGAAATGCTATGTACTTCATTTTTTGTTAAACTGATTAGCACAATGGATGACATTTACTATGTAAGTTCGCCATTTTTTTATGCGCACCTCATTATAGGCAGATTTATTATTCTGGTGGGGCAAAAAGAGAAACTTCTTCTGACAGTTCCTATTTTCGAATAAAAATGTGGGGTTAGGCAGCTTTTGCTTATGCTTCATGATTGCAGCATAAAAAGTGGCACAAATTAAATTGAATTAGAGTTGTTCTAATTGACAGTTTTGATGCATTTGGATATAATTTTGGAGCATAAGGACGTAATTTTAGCACATAGAAATATTTTTGGTGTAAGCTAAGCCAACAAATAGGTGGTATAAACTGAACTATTGTCATGGTAGGGATCAGTGAAGCCCTGAATTCCATCCTTAATACTGTTGCTCCCTATTTGCACAATCTGTCCTAGATGATGGACCATAACTGGATGACCATCACTTCCTAAGTAAGTACTTGGACCTAAAAAGGAATAGGTAGCCAGGAAGAAACTAATAAACATAGTGACAGACAGGCACAACTGATACAGAAACACTGATGAGCAGGGAGAAACTAGCCAGACCGAATCAAAACCAGGACAAACATAACAGAAACATGTCAGCAGACAAAGAACAGAAACTATATTGCACCATGGTCAATACCAGGGCCTAAAAGATGTAAACAGAAGATACCAGTCGGTCAATACCAGGAGAGTCCACTAACAAGAATAGATGTCAAGAACCAGAAACGATACCAAGTCAGGGTCAATACCAGTAGATTCCGCAAAGCCAAAAACATGTTGTAGTTTTAGTCTGTCCGCCTCTCGGCATATTTGCCGTGCTGAGACCAGAACTCCGGCCCATCCCCATTATAGTGAATGGGGCTGTAGCTTAGTTCGAGCTGCACATCTGCGCTAGCGGCAGCACAGATCCGACAGGCTGTCCACCCGCCAGAACAGCCTTCCAGACAATCATGCCGCTAGTGTGAAAATAGCCTTAATCCAAGTCGCTACTGAGGCAAAGAGATACAGTACCAATCACAGAAATTCAATTTGGATGCTTCGCTGAATTTTTCCCAAAATTTTGCATTGTTCCAAATTAATTTGACATGAAGTGTGTTAAATCAGCTATATCCCGGAATGCAGGGAGAGTGTATCTGAGTGTACATCACTTTTTATTGCAGTAACATGCATAGCAAGTCCTTTGTGGTAGTGAAACAGTTACTGTGCATCAGTATGACAGACAGATGACAGGTGTCACTCAGGCTCAGTTCACACCACTTATTTGGTCAATTATGGGTCAAAAACATAGAACAGGTGCAGATATTTGCATAATACCTTATCGGAGAGTAGGATTGGCTCCTGATTTTTGCTCACCATACAGAAACTGCTGGAATTAACTGACCAAATAACTAAATTGTGAACTCAGCCTTACAGGTCAATGTTAGCAACAGGTATAATGTACTTATCCGTTCAGTGTCTCAAGATTCTAATATAGTGGGAAAGAGCTGTCTTATTTTACACCATCTGCTGCTTCCACATAGATTGATAGATAACCTATTTTGTTATCCACTGATACAAGTAGTGCCCCCATGACAGAGTAGGGAGGGGGTAAGCAGTACGTTTGACATCACTGTTTATTTTTCCCTTCTTCTGCTCCTTTAGAAGAACAACCCCAAAATAAATGAATCCTGTCTTTTTGAGCATCCGTCTTCAAACAGTCAGTATTTGGTCAGTAATTGATCAGTACTGGTAAGGCAAAAACAGGAGTGGGTCCAAAACAGAGATGACACATGACGGGAATATTTACATGTCTTCTGTGTTTTGGAGGCAATCCTGCTTTTGGCTTCTAAATCATGATCAAATTCTGATGCAAAATACTGACCGTGTGATAGAGGCCTTATGCTCAATTGAGTTTTGGTCATTTGCCTCTGAATTTTTTTTTTTTTTTCAGATGGAAAAGAAGTCCTGCATGCAGGATTCAATTGCCTCTATCACACGGTCAGTATTTAGCCAGTTATTTTGCATCAGGTATTTGATCAGCTTTGGTCAGGCAAAAACAGGACTAGGTCTAAAACAGAGATGACACATGATGGAGATATTTGCATGTCTTCTGTGTTTTGGACCTACTTTTGCTTTTGGCTTCCAAATAATGATCCAATACCAATCCAAAATACTGACCATGTGATAGAGGCCTTATGGATGCTCCAAAAACAGGATTATTTATGTTTTTTTATTTTTTGGTTCTTCTGACAGCTCAGAAGAAGGGTAAAAAAATGCTCCCCGCCACACTAAACACCCGCTCTGATCTCACACTGCTGGCTGGGCAGGAAAGCTTGTCCAAGGCAAACTTGGCTTTATTGAATTAAGTTTGGCTGCCCAGTAGTCCAGAGAATCTTTGATCTTGGGTGACAGGGTGCACTCTAAGTATGCCACACCTGTTAGTTCAGGTTCTGCTCCATGTCCTGATTTAAGCTGCTGGTGATGGAGCTGGTGCTACTCCTTCCCCCCACTCCCCTCCAGCAGTCATGCAGTGGAGCGTGAACACAGAGGGTCCCCCCATGCAGAACTTCATGAGGATGTACGATGGCGTGCATGACAGCAACCAACTGACTACATAGGATGTCTCGATAGTAGTTGAGTTTATCATCTCTCTCAGAAGGTGTAAAAATGCCCCCATTTTGGCCTGGTAGCAAAGGTACAACATGGTGGAGAGCAAGTAGTCATCCCTCTGCTGAACTTGCACAAGGGATTCGGAGGGACTACCTGCCTCAAACTCCAATGCATACTGCCAAGGTGTATCAGGGTTATCTGCCTGGCCTTTCTCATCACCGTCCAGTTTCTCCTGCTCATCCTGATCTATTTCTGTATAAAATTCCTGGGCGTTAATGTCCTACTCCTCCGCCAGTTCAGCACCCACAGGGCTCAGGTGGCCATGAGATGTAGGTGCCATGTCTCTTGTCCCCTGGCCAGCCAGATTTATCAGCATCTGCTCCAGGACATGACGAAGTATAATGATATAGTTCATCCCATAGTCTTGCCAACTGACAAATAAAGTGGCCTCCTCAAAGGGCCTGAGCAAACGGCAGATATCATGCTTGAACTACAACTGGCTAATGTTGAAGTTACACAGTGGAGTTCTCCTGTCCGCCTTCATCATCATGAAATCGGTCACGGCCTTCCTCTGCTCATATCGTCAGTCCAATATGTGAAGGGTGGAGTTCCAATGTCTGTAAATGTCACATATAAGGCGATGTTGGGGAACACTATTTTACCTTTGCAGCTCAAGGATGGCTTGCTTTGCATGGTAACAGTGGCTGAAGTGCATGCACAGTTTCCTGGCCATTTTCAGTGCAGTTGGGTGGAAGACTTCAGTAGCTAGGTTACAACCAGATTAATGATGTGCACCATGCAGGGAGCATGGGTCAGCCTGCCTTAATGGAAAGGCTCAAGGTCAGTATGGGGATTGCTTTGTCATGTGTCAACAGTGGTGATCAGACAGATTTGAATGCTCACAGTTCATTTTTGATGTGATGTCATTTGTCATGCACTACTTGTTGGGTGGCAGCAGATTCTGAATAGACTGGGTTCACCCAGCTGATTCACAATCTGTATGGTGAGCAAATCCAATGCAGCCAAGCATGGGTGTGACCCTGAGGAACCTGTTGTCCTGCCTGCATGCAACTTTGATAGACATGTTTCGGGATATAGCTCAGTAAATTATTTGTGAAGGGAAAATGCGAAGGAATTTCTCCTGCCTCAGTTGGATTAAGGCTATGATGGGAGGAAGCAAGCCAAGGGTGTTCTGGAATGTCTTTGAATGGTATGACATGGAACATCTATCCTGCCATGGCTACATCACCTGGTTTTGATTCAGTTTCCCAGGCAGTTGTGTGGTGTGCCAAGTGAGATGGTCAGTTAAACAGATGTGCAAATAGGGAGCATTTACTTCACTGATGTCAGGTTGGCTTAGGTGCTAAATTACAATGCATAAAACAGATTGCGCAATCATGAAGCATAAGCAAAAGCAGAAAATAGGAACATGACGAAGTATAAATTGCGCATATAGTTGTCAAACAGTTTACATACATGATTTTTCAATAGAAAAGATAAAACATTAATCTTTTGCAGAAACTTTGAAAAACATCGTGGGATTGGTTAAATGGTTTACAACATTTTTTTTACTCTTCTCCATAGTTTTTGCTATGTTTAATAGGTTCTTGCATGTGTAGACAAAGGATCTCAAAGAGGTTAGCCTTGACCATTATTACTTTTTCAGCTTGCTGCTGTTAGGGTATTCTTGGGTTTCAATTTCATCTTTTAAGAGGTTGAATACATCAGCTAGGGACCTTGAGATTCTGTACCCTGTGTGCTGTAATTAATTGCTAGATTTAAAAAGTAGGTTGGAAGAAGGAGTTCAAAAGCATCATGCACTTCCCTTATATAAATTTTTCATCTTTCATTTCAGGACGGCCAAGCAAATGCCCCTACGAGTTCGAAAATAAAGATTACTTTTTGTAGCTTTGTAAAGACAGTGTTTGGTGTTTTCATCCATCAAAGTCTGAAATCGGTCTTGCATTCTGCTATTGGTCTATCCAGCTTGCCCTTTTGAGGTAGTCTATTGCTTTATCAAATGCTCTTTTGCTTTTTTTCAGTGCAGTTTTCCATTTTCCCCTACTCATGAAACGTTTGCATTGCTCCAACAAACTCAATAATTGATCACCCAAATGCCTTTCATGAAATTTAGTGCTCTTTCTCCAAACATACCTTATTGTGGCAAAAGTTCTATTGGGAAGAATTGTGCACTGATATAGAACAATATAGGCGAAGTTTCATTCTGATTGTCTTCTAGGTCTCTGAAAGTGAACTGTTCTTTCCATTCTTGGCTGCTACACTGGATACTTGCTGCTTTTAGTGCGATTTTAGTGTAAGTGATTGGCAGTGAGCTGGATGCCTTCTCAAATCATCAGTATTGATCACTGCCCCTAGTTTTGCATTAAGCACCTGTTGTTGCGTAGATGTCTGCAGACATTCACTTGTAGAGTGAATCATGGTATTGGGCCTTTGGCTGCTTCCAAAAGACATAGCTCTTGTTTTTGACATCTGGAGAGACCATGATGGCCTTGTTTCAATGTGGTCTGTTGTATGATTACACTTCTTTATAGCAAAAATTAAATATTTAGCCAGGGCAATGGGTCTCAGACATTATTAACACTATTTTGGTAGAGTTTGATCACTGAGTGGTTGATTTGGTGTTTTCTGTGGGAACATCCTTCCAGAATCTTTCCTACATTGATTCCCTCTGAATGATGAACAGACACTTGATGGTGGAATTCAAGCAAGTTGGACTTCATGAGTGGGATTGACAATTCTAGGTGTTCCATCCTCCACGGTGGGTTTTATAATGACTCAGCATTTCCATACAGTACCATTGATAGTCCAGGTGCGAGTTCCAATGGTCTGTAAATGTCACATATTAAGGCGCATGTTGAGGGAACACTATTTTACCTTTGCAGCTCAAGGATGGCTTGCTTTGCATGGTAACAGTGGCTGAAGTGCATGCACAGTTTCCTGGCCATTTTCAGTGCAGTTGGGTGGAAGACTTCAGTAGCTAGGTTACAACCAGATTAATGATGGTGCCACCATGCTGAGCAATGGGTCAGCCTTGCTTAATGGAACATTGACAGAATGTTCTTCTCATTATTTGTGATGATGGTTATGATCTGCAGTTCACGAGGAGACAGACAGGATTTAATTTCTTTGATGATGACATGGAGCATTTCCTCCACGGTGTGACTCCATTCGCCCAGGCTGTCAAGTTGCAGAACAGCATGACTCCACTGTGCTCTGCATAGGTGGTATGCTACAGTTGAGGATGAGGACAAGATGGAGGATGAGGTGGCAGAGGAAGACATTGGTGTCGGAATCGCAGCATGAAAACATGGAAGTGGCAATGCCATCACCTGGCAAAGTTGCTGGTGTGCCTGAGCAGGAACCACATTTACCCAGTGGACCGTAAAGGACATACAGTGCCTTGCGAAAGTATTCGCCCCCTTGGAACTTTTCAACCTTTTGCACATTTCAGGCTTCAAACAAAAAGATATAACATTTTAATTTTTTGGTGAAGAATCAACAATCAAGTGGGTCACAATTGTGAAGTGGAACCACATTTATTGGTACATTAAATCTTTTTTTGTAATAATAAAACTGAAAAGTGAGGCGTGCAAAATGATTTGGCCCCCTTGCATTAATACTTTGTTGCGCCACCTTTTGCTGCATATACAGCTGCAAGTCGCTTGGGGTTTGTCTCTTTCAGTTTTGCACATCTAGAGACTGAAATTCTTTCCCATTCTTCCTTGCAAAACAGCTCGAGCACTTTGAGGTTGGATGGAGAGCGTTTGTGAACATCAGCTTTCAGCTCTTTCCACATATTCTCAATTGGATTCAGGTCTGGACTTCGACTTGGCCATTCTAAGACCTGGATACGTTTATTTTTGAACCATTCCATTGTAGATTTTGATTTATGTTTGGGATCATTGTTGGAAGATAAATCTCCGTCCTAGTTTGAGGTCTTTTGCAGACTCCAACAGGTTTTCAGCCAGAATGATCCTGTATTTGGCTCCATCCATCTTCTCATCAATTTTAACCATCTTCCCTGTCCCTGCTGATGAAAACAGGCCCAAACCATGATGCTACCACCACCATGTTTGACAGTGGGGATGGTGTGTTGAGGGTTATGAGCTGTGTTGCTTTTATGCCAAACATATCGTTTTGCATTGTTTCCAAAAAGTTCGATTTTGGTTTCATCTGACCAGAGCACCTTCTTCCACATGTTTGGTGTGTCTCCTAGGTGGCTTGTGGCAAACTCTAAACTAGACTTTTTATGGATATCTTTGAGAAATGGCTTTCTTCTTGCCACTCTTCCATAAAGGCCAGATTTGTGAAGTGTTTGACTGATTGTTGTCCTATAGACACACTCTCCCACCTCAGCTGTAGATCTCTGCAGTTCATCCAGAGTGATCATGGGCCTCTTGGCTGCATCTCTGATCAGTCTTCTCCTTGTTTGAGATGAAAGTTTAGAGGGACGGCCGGGTCTTGGTAGATTTGCAGTGGTCTGATACTCCTTCCATTTCAATATGATCGCTTGCACAGTGCTCCTTGGGATGTTTAAAGCTTGGGAAATCTTTTGGTATCCAAATCCGGCTTCTCCACAACAGTATCACGGACCTGCCTGGTGTGTTCCTTGGTTTTCATGATGTTCTCTGTGCTTTAAACAGAACCCTGAGGCTATCACAGAGCAGGTGCATTTATACGGAGACTTGATTACACACAGGTGGATTCTATTTATCTTCATCAGTCATTTAGGACAACATTGGATCATTCAGAGATCCTCAATGAACTTCTGGAATGAGTTTTCTGAACTGAAAGTAAATGGGCCGAATAATTTTGCACGCCCCACTTTTCAGTTTTATTATTACAAAAAAAGTTTAAATGATCCAATAAATTTCATTCCAATTCACAATTGTGACCCACTTGTTGTTGATTCCTCACCAAAAATTTAAAATGTTATATCTTTTTGTTTGAAGCCTGAAATGTGGCAAAAGGTTGAAAAGTTCCAGGGGGCCGAATACTTTCGCAAGGCACTGTATATGATTGTCCTTGACCATAGTTACAGCTCCACAGCTGCCATGAACTGTGCAGACACCAATAGGCTCAAGGATTGGCTCACCTTCTGCTGTAAGTATGTTCTAGCTTTTTTAGTCAAGTTGTGATGGCTTGAGACTCTTCACCTTGTCTCAGGACCCAACAAAATCAGTTCTCTGAAAGGCGCAGGGACAACCATATGTAAAAGGGGGGATTGTAGTAGCAGCAACTTGACCAGCACCACAATCAGCTTCTGAGCTGTTGGATGAGTGCATACTGTAGTGTGCTATTGCCATGGTGATCGATTGCTGGCAAAACACGTTTTTCCCAGACCACCTTATAGTGATGTTCCATGTATTGATGCAGGGCTGTGGTGCCAACACTGGCACTCTGGCCACGCATCACCTTTTTCCCACAGATCCTACATATGGTCACATTCATGTCCTCAGGTGCCTTGATTAAAATTTCCCACACTGTCGAGTATGGCATTTTACACCCACCACTCTATGATGACTGCCTGCTGCTGCCTCTTTGAAGCAATGCACCGCTAATTGATTCAGGACAGGAAGGCTCCTAAGTAGCAGATGGTCTAGCCTGTGCAAGATTGGCTCCAGATCTCACACTGCTGCCACCCTTCTGGCTCACGACCATGGTTGCACCCTGATGGCTGCCACCCTGCCGCTGTCTCAAGGGTAAGCTGCCGTCCTAACTACTGCCTGATGATGAAGCACCCGCTTCACCTGGCTCTCATGTGCGGCTACATCAGCATCCACTACTTTCTGCTCTTCACTTACGTTACCCTCACCAGTCTCATGTCCACGTCCCTGACCGCTTGCAACACCTGCTCCTACGCGACATCGTTGTTACTTGTATGCCCACAGGAGGAATCAATGGACCTCTCCTCCAAATCTGGGCTGGAAAGTAACTGTTGACTGTCCTCAATAATATTTTCCTTGCTCAAAAATGAAGCAAAGCCTGCAACATACATCAATTGCCTGGCAGAAGGAGCAGCAAAGAGGCAGATTCAAGTCAGGTGAGGGCACAGAGCTTATTCCTGGGCAATGGCAACTGAGTGTGGTGTCAGAGGAACCCACTGGCTCCTGGATGTGGTTGTCTGATGTCAGTTGAGATAATGTTGAAGACCGAGTCAGCCATTTCAGTACAGCAGGATTGGTAGTCAAAACATGACCACTGGATGACAGTGGTAGCTCTGGCCAGTTGCTGCAGCTGCTCCCCCCCTTCCTTTTTTGCTGCTACTTCTGCCAGCTACAGCAACATTTTTGCCACTGCCCATTCCTTTGAAGGGCCCAAGCACCTTTTTGTTGGACATACTGTACAGTAACAGTAACTGTATATGTAAAATGTTACACCATGTCGACTCCCCAATAACATTAGCATTAGACAGCTTATTTAATCCAATTTGTGAATCAAGGCCTAATGGAATTGCTTATCTATGAAACAAGATTGGCACACTAATAACAGTAAAAACAGACAGCTAATTCACCCCAATTTGATAATCAAGGTATAATGGAATTGCTTATCTATTTACCAAGGTGGACATCCCAGTAACAGTTAAATGAGAAAGCATATTCATCCCAATTTAAGAATCAAGGCCTAATGGAATTGCTTATCTATGAAACAAGGTGGGCACCCCAATCACAGCAGTATTAGACAGCTTATTCACTCCAACTTGAGAATCGAGGCGTAATAGAATTGCATCTCTATTTAACAAGGTGGACTCCCTATAACAGTTAAATGAAAAAGCTTATTGACTCCCATTTGAGAATCAAGGTCTAATGCATATCTATTTAACAAGGTGGACACCCTAATAACAGTAGTATTAAACAGCTTATTCGCCCCAATTTGAGAATCAAGGCCTAATGGAATTGCTTATCTATAGAAGAAGATGGGCACCCCAATAACAATAAAAATAGCTTATTCCCTCAAATTTTAGAATAAAGGCCTAATAAGATTGCATCTTTATTTATCAAGGAGGACACCCTAATAAGATGAGATGAGAAAGCTTATTGACTCCAATTTGAGAATCAAGGCTTAATGGAATTGCTTATCTATTAAACAAGATGCAAATCCCAATAACAGTTACATATAAAAGCTTATTCACCCCAGTTTGAGAATCAAGGTCTAGTGGAATTGATTATCTATTAAAAAGTGGGCTATCTCCTATGGATCCCTTCAGCTTCAGATTACAGTCTCTGCACTGTTCCTGCTGTCTCCCTATGCACTCCCTGTGTTCACTCTACAGTGAGTAAAAACTCTCCCTACATTCTCCCTACACTGTTTGTGCACTGTTCCTGCCCTCTCCCTATCCAATATTCCACAATTAAAGGCTTCTTAAAGGGAGTCTGTCACCTCATTTTGACCTATATAACTAACAGCAGTGCCCCACAGAAGATTGCATACATATCCCAGACATACTTGTGTGCACTTTGTGTCTGTATTCCATGTCCAACTAAAGCACTTTTATTCTGCAGGAAAACAGCTCCCAAGTGCCCGGCTGAAAGTGAAACTAAAAACAGCTTTCTCTCCTGACTTGATTTCTAACAGCTATATATTCTGATATATTGGATATAATGCTGTGATTTTGGTATCATTTTAAAGCTTGGAATGCCAGCTTTCAAAGAAGGTCAGAACCATTTTCTATCTGCTACCAATACCAAGATATGAGCAGCTAAAGCAGCCCTCCCCTCTTTAGTCTGGTTTGCTTTGAGCACTTGCAGCAGCAGAGCCGGGCACTTGGGAGCTGTTTTCCAGCAGAATAAAAGTGCTTTTCCTGGACATGTAATACAGACACAAAGTGCACACAGGTATGTCTGGGATGTGTATGCAATCTTCTGTGGGGCAGTGCTGTTAGTTATATAGGTGAAAATGAGGTGACAGACTCCCTTTAAACATTGTCTCTAGTGCTTATCACATTTCTCCCTATGCTCATATCACAGTGAAATGGCTGACACCGCATGGGATGAGGCTTTTATAGGTCTGTGAAATCTCAGGAGCTGGTGAGATGCCTTATCGGCCTTTTTACTTTCACTTTGTAACACGTGTAGCTGCCATTTTAGAAAAAAAAAATCGACTACTGCCCACTATAGTATGGGATACTAGATAATATATAGTTGTGTAGTAGCTCACTGGATAGGTCTATGGATTTTTGGAGGTGCTCCTAACCAATCAGACTGTACCCCTAGTCTTAATTTTGAAGAAAGCAGTTGAAATAAAGTTGGTGGGCACACTCCTAGTCTGGATTCTTATTGTAATGAAATTGAAATATAGTACATTCATTTAAAATATAGTGCATTCATTTAAAATAACATGTGTTTATTAGAAATACCATATATATAAAAATCAATGTATAACAGGATCCTGTTTTAAAATAACATAAATAAAAAAAAATAAAAAAAACACTAGGAATTTTTGTAAAAAAGAAGAAAAAAAAAAAAAAAGAAGAAAAAAAAAAAGAAGAAAAAAAGGAAAAAAATATATAAGAAAAAATATATAAGAAAAAATATATAATAGAGATCCAAAAATGTTCAAATAGTCTTAAGGGGATGGTTTGTACCAATTTGGCAGTATATTTCAACTGTTTATAGTTGTCTCCATATAGTGGTGCCAATATTTATGCAGCGTTGATGCGCTTATTAGCGATGTCTTTAAGATGGTATATAATATTGAGGTGATTTATTATTGCTCCAAAGGTTAGTAATATATTTGAGCTGGTGTTATATTAAATACTGGCAATGTCTTTGTATTGACAACATTCAAATACTTCAATTTTGATAACACTTGGATACTTCAACAGTATGTACATTACCCATCCTTGGTGGTGTTGGAGATTCGCTGGGAGCAAGCTTGCAATATGAGTCGACCTCCCGTTCCTTCAAAGAAGCCCGACAAGCTAGAAGCGGAGCTTGGTAAGTAGAAAGCGGCTGTTCTGCGTGGCGTCCCACGTGGCCGCCTGGCGGTTTTTTTGAGGGTGAGGTAAGGTGCTTTGTTCAGAGTTGAATGGAGGTGAACAAACTGTAAAAATAACAGTCTCTTTGCTGAAATAAGTGTTGGCCACAATGTATGGTTTTCCTGGCCGCGATGTATGGTTTTCAGTATGTAGTTTTCAATATCGAGGTCTATTCTTTTTTCTACCAAACGCGTTTCAGGGCTGTGGTTTAATGCCCCTTCCTCACTCACATTAAACCACAGCCCTGAAACGCGTTTGGTAGAAAAAAGAATAGACCTCGATATTGAAAAACTACATACTGAAAACCATACATCGCGGCCAGGAAAACCATACATTGTGGCCAACACTTATTTCAGCAAAGAGACTGTTATTTTTACAGTTTGTTCACCTCCATTCAACTCTGAACAAAGCACCTTACCTCACCCTCAAAAAAACCGCCAGGCGGCCACGTGGGACGCCACGCAGAACAGCCGCTTTCTACTTACCAAGCTCCGCTTCTAGCTTGTCGGGCTTCTTTGAAGGAACGGGAGGTCGACTCATATTGCAAGCTTGCTCCCAGCGAATCTCCAACACCACCAAGGATGGGTAATGTACATACTGTTGAAGTATCCAAGTGTTATCAAAATTGAAGTATTTGAATGTTGTCAATACAAAGACATTGCCAGTATTTAATATAACACCAGCTCAAATATATTACTAACCTTTGGAGCAATAATAAATCACCTCAATATTATATACCATCTTAAAGACAGCGCTAATAAGCGCATCAACGCTGCATAAATATTGGCACCACTATATGGAGACAACTATAAACAGTTGAAATATACTGCCAAATTGGTACAAACCATCCCCTTAAGACTATTTGAACATTTTTGGATCTCTATTATATATTTTTTCTTATATATTTTTTCTTATATATTTTTTTCCTTTTTTTCTTCTTTTTTTTTCTTCTTTTTTACAAAAATTCCTAGTGTTTTTTTTTATTTTTTTTTTAATTTATGTTATTTATGTTATTTTAAAACAGGATCCTGTTATACATTGATTTTTATATATATGGTATTTCTAATAAACACATGTTATTTTAAATGAATGCACTATATTTTAAATGAATGTACTATATTTCAATTTCATTACAATAAGAATCCAGACTAGGAGTGTGCCCACCAACTTTATTTCAGTATGGGATACTAGGCTTGATTTTGATTGGTCTGCCATCCCACAAGACCCGGAAGTGACATCCATGCACGCAGGCCACCAGCGCCAACTCCTATTGTCCTGGGGACCATGTGACTTCGTAGAGATGTCACCCCCAACCCAACCACTGCATAATATGGTGGTGCTATAAAGATTATGATTATGATTATGATTATTATTATTATTATTATTATTATTATTATTATTATTATTATTATTATTACTATTATTATTATTATTATTATTATTATTATTATTCATACCACCTTTACTTTTATTTAATACTGTATTTTTCTAAAACCAGCCATTTGGTGCCACTCATTTTGAGATACCGTAACTCGAAGCCAAAAGGAAAGAAAGGACACACCTGTAACGTCCAAATAAAAATGAAATATTTATATGGACTCAACATACTTTTTTATATGGCTGTAAATAAGTATTAAAAAAATGATCAATAATACATTTTTTCTTCTTAATAAAACATTTTGTTATATTTATATGTTTTGAAATATTGTTGAATACTTTATTTATTCCCTTTGCCGAAAACAGTGCTTTGTTAAATTTAGTTCACAAATTAATATATTTTTCATGACGTGTATCAGTATTCAGCACATCATCTTCGCACTTGCCGTCAATGTCTTTAGTTAAAATTACTTGGAGAGCTTTGAACTTTATGATCAGACCATGGCAGAAGCAATGCTGATGACATAGGTTTTCATGTTGTGTTAACAAGTCTCTATGGGAGAACAAAAAAGGTTTTCTTTTAGTTATATAACCTAAAGATCAGTTACATTTTTTGATTGAAGAAATGTGTGTTAACCTATAAAGGGCATGGAAAAATTATCAGAAAATATATACTATCGGCTAAGCACTATTTATTTCCAAAGTGAAATTTAAGTTTAATATCAGGGTTTTTCCCCCAAGATACATTTTAAGAACCTGTATGAGAAGAAAGACTTCAGAACATTAAATGGTAACGAGTACAGTTTATTGCCTGTCCCAAATTTACCATAACTTTTTGGTGGAGATGAGCAAATTGATTCTAAAAAAAATGATTCTTAAATTTTCCCCAAAAAATTGAATTTCAGCTAAATCAGAATATTTTGCTAATCAATTTTGACAACTTTCTCAAAATGATGGCTGGTATTTTACAGGTCAGATGACAGACAAGGCATCTGCAACCAAAAATGTCGACATCATCGTTAAAGTTATATTCAGATGCTATATCATGAAATTAAATTCAGAATGTAAAAGACCATTTTTAAAAATGTTTTTAACCCTTTCGCTACATGTACATGTATGGCGCTGGAGCGATGTGGGAACATGACGCCCACTCGCATGTGCAGTGGTCGTCATGGCCAGCAGATCTCTGCTGTTTCAAATGACAGAGACCTGTGGCTACTTACCGCAACCAGCAATAATGCCAATCGTGGTAATTAAAGACATTAGATGCAGTGTTCAAGTGAGATCTTGATATCTAATTGCGCTAAAACATGGAAGAGCGCGCTACCAGATGTCCTACAGATGCCCCATGTGGCCAATCGGGGCATCTGTACTTGATCTGAATGCCATAAGCCTCGCTTACGAGGCTTACAGCGTTCATGCTGCAATTCTTATTTTGGCCACCAGATGGCAGACCAGCATAACAAATTAGCAAAAGTCACTTAAAATGGACTTTTAAAAATCCCTGATAGTTCAAAATTAAAAATTAAAAAACATTATCTATATGCTCATATATGAGCCTTAAAATAATGACAAAAATTTCCCAAAAAAATGTAATTTTTTAAAAAAAAATATAAAAATAAAAAATATAAAAGTTTAAATCAACCCTTTTCTGTATAATTAAAAAATAAATACCTAAATTACAATAAATATACACATCATAGGTATCATGCAACCGAAAATGCCCATACTTTTAAAATATATTTAAAAAATTCCAATATGGAGAATTGCGTAAAGGAAAAAAGGGTCAAAATGGCCGATTTGCCATTTTTTTATTGCTTCTCTTACCTAAAAAATGTAATAAAATGTGATCAAAAAGTCACTCACACTCTAAAATTGTATCAATAAAAACTATGAATTGTGAAATGTGAAATGAGCCCCTAAACAGCTCAGTAGATGTAACTACAAAAAAGTTATGGGGGTCAGAATATGGCAATGTAATTTTTTTTTTAAGTTTAAATTTATTTTTACACTATTTAAAGATAACAAACCTATACATATGGGTTATCATTGTAATCATACTGACCCAGAGAATGAAGGGCATGGGTCAGTTTTGCCATGGGAACAAAACCCGTAAAAAAATTCCTCCCCATTTTTAATTTTTTTCCTCTTCCCACTACATTTTATGCCATAATTACTGGCGGCATTCAAAAGTACAACTTGTCCTGCAAAAAATAAGCACCCATACAGCTATGTGAACGAAAATATAAAAAGTTATGGCTCACGGAAAATAGGGAAGAAAAATTAAAAGGCAAAAAATGATAAAACCTCCGTCATCCAAAGGGTAATGGAGATGATGAGACATACATTTATTGTTAAAATCAAACTATTTCAGATAGTCTCAGTATGACTGCATGGTAGGGTTTGTATCATGGTCACAAAACTCAGACTCATGATTTTCTGTAGTTCAGTATAGGGTTCCAGTTACCCTAAAACAATGCCATATAATGTTCACATGAAATGAACAGAAATTTCAATTTTGAAAATAAGTTTTTAAAAAATAATTTACATGATAAAAAAATCACTACTCGCAAAATAGCTAAATACAGAAGGGTGGTGGATGTTGCCAAATCTGCAATGTAGTTAGCTGTACATATGCTAAATAGTCAAAATGCTCCCTGATAGGGCTAATGCACTGTATTTTTTGTGGGTCACATGCGGACCCATTCAATTCAATGCGGCTACAAAATATGCGGACATCACATCCGTTCCGTGCCATCTACAAAATTACAGAACATGTCCTATTCTTGTCAGCATTACAATTTGGATCCAGCCGTTCCATTCCGCAAAATGTGGAATTCACATGGCCGGTATCCCTGTTTTTGCGGACCCCAAAACAGCCAATGGTCATGTGCATGAGCCCTTACTCTGTAAGAAACTTAGGTAATACATTTTATGGCAGTACTAGTGGATTATTAGAGAATCAGCAGTGATGTTCTGTAGTGAAATATTAGCGAGCAGATGGCTAATATGCTTTTCTGCACAGGGACTCCGTCTTATCTGTGTCCACTAGAGATGAGCGAGCATACTCGTCCGAGCTTGGTGCTTGTTCGAGTATTATGGTACTCGTAAGTGCTCGCTGCTCGGACGAGTATCTCGCCATGCTCGAGGAAATGGCAACTTCCGCATTGTGCATTTTTGGCGCCTATAAACTCAGGATAAACTCCTGATAAGGATGGCTCACAAAGGGAGCCACAAAGTTTGTTTCTCTGCTCCAAATTAAAGTAATCCTAGGATTTTACATGCATGGAAGAAACAACACTGACACCTTGTAGGGTCAAAGAGGTTCTCGTTTATTAAGGGGGGTTACAAAGGTTATATACCCCAGGGAGGGGGGCAATCTCTCCTGAGGGTTAGAGAATATATAATTGGTTAGTAATGCAAAATAAAGTTTCACTTCTGCGCATCTAGTTCTACTAAAGAATGTAAACTACAGATAAGAGCAGGAGTGGTCCCGGAGCCAGCGCCATCTTGTAATGGCTTCACATCTTCAGTCTTCATATCCATAACAGTCCCCCCTTTGAAGCCATTTCAAGCACGGTGTTGTCTGTCCCTAATCTAGATGGACCTAACAATCTGTCCCATTGTGTCTGCGTCCTCTTCACCACTTAGGAGACAGTCTATCCCTGATGGATAGACTCCCTCTTAATGGACTTACACAAAGGGAAGTCAGATTCTAACTCTGACCTTAACACAGGCTTCTCTGGAACTGCGTGGGGGACTTCTTCGCTGACATCCATCTGGTGGTCTTCTTCTTCATCCGCTCTGGTTCAGGAATCCTCCGGGCGCACAGGACCACTCACACTAAGCTAATTTTAAGCAAAGAATGTGTAAATATGTGTTAAAGCTAAATGCGGATTATGTGAACATGTGCTAAAGCTAGACATATTGTCTTTAAGGTTAGTTGTCAGGCTTATTGACCATTAAAACACAGGGCCCCAAGGAATCTTCACTCCCGTCTCACAGAACCGTAGTCAAGGGAGGGCTGATGTCATCCAAGGGCACACGAATCTCCTTCCCGATGTCATCACATGGTTCAGTCATGATCATCTCAGGGATGGAATTCTCCACTGCTTTTGTCAACAGTTTCCTGGCACAAGGGATTACACAACAAACAGTTAGAGCAAGCATTATTAAGATTATCAGGATGACAACTCCTAACTGAGCAAGAGATTTTCTCCAGTCTTTCAGCCAGTCAAACCAGGCATCCCATGGATCAGTGATGCCTGAGTTTCTTTTCAACTCTTCAGATAAAGATGTGAGTCCCTTCAGGGCATTCATCACCTGTCCATCTGGTCCCAGGTTATCTGGAATAAGAGTACAACAGGTATCTCCTATCATCTTACATACTCCACCTTTCTCTGCCAGGAGCATGTCCAATGCCATTCTGTTCTGGAATGCCATGATACTCGTGGGACCCAACTGTTCCACAATCCCTTTCAGAGCATCTCTGGAGTAGTTTACAAATCTCTGCTGATTATAATAGATGTAATTAATCCAATCCACGTTTTTGTTAATAGTGATAGTGGGAATAATTGACTCAAATCCCGCTGCTACCTGATCCCTTGCTTTGAACTCATTGGGGACTCCCCTTGGGACGCCTATTGCATCTATGTATACATGTGCGTCCAAACTCCCAGCTGGTTTTGACTCCCTTTTTCTCCTAGAGAGGATCACCTGATCTTCCCGGGACTGTTTGTGGGGGTTTCGGAGACGGTCAAGAGTCAGTTCCCAGTCTGGGGGATCAAAGATACGGAAGGGCATGAGTATGAGAGCCAGGGCACACTGGCCATGCCATACTCCTTCCATCCTTGCCCTCAACTTCATGTCAGCACACAACCACACCACATCCCCCAGAGCTTGTGACTGATTTATAAGGTAGTTCTGATAATCTGTCCCTGTGGTATTTATGACCTTACCACAGTATCCTTCAGGGAACTTTCCCATGTCCTTTCCCCCCTTTGTCTCTACCTGAAAACATGTGTAGTTTCCTTTATAAATGGTGATCCCCTCTCCAGGGCCAGGGGCTTTCTCTAGCAACGGGTAGAGGCCCTTCCAGGTTTGACAGGCAGTGTCATTGACCGTTTGATTGACATATATACTCAGGAAACAGGAGAAATGATCAGGACCTAAAGGAAGGGGCACGGTCCCCAAATGTGGCCTAGCAGGGGCACAAGTAATGCATCCAGTGCGGTTCATCTGGGAAGCTGTATATCTGGCCCATTCTAACCACAAGTTGTGATCTGAAAATCCTGTCTCCACAGCCAGTGTCTCCTGCATGGTATAAGGAGCCCTAGCCATCAGGTCATACTGTGAAGGTAACAAAGGGTTAATGTCATCAGGGGAAGGAGTGGTCTCAAATGGTTTAGGCTCGTTTTCAAAACTTTTCCAGTACAGTTGGAAAAGAGGCAGTTGGGACCCATGTGGGGTATACCTTCCCAAAACATATAAACCCATGTCAGTAGGTTGGGGGTTTGTCACGGTCAGTATGAGAGTTTGACACCTGCTTTTTGTTGAACTGAGTTGGAAGACAGTTTCCTTTTACTGCCAATGTTACTCTGCTGGAAAGGGAAAGGCCCTGCCTGTCTTCCCGTTCCTGTCCTTCTTTGGGACAGTATCCCCAGTCAGGCCCTGTATTTACCAACACATCATGCCAGCTGTGGCACCATTCATTCCCTGATCTTGTGACACACAAGTAGTACTGTGCATCTTCCTGAGGTGTACTCCAGGAGGGACAACAACCTACACTACAATAATCAAATTCAAATATCTGCATTGATGCTGTAGCATTAAACCAAAGAGTAAATATTGTCTCTCCACATTTCTCCCCTAGTGCCCCCCCTACTGCTAAGAACACAAGAAAGGATATCATTGTGATGGGTCCACCTCTGGTCTCTTCTACCAGGGGGAACTTCACTCGCTTGCAGTGGGAGGCGTGGATCCACGTTTTCTTTGTCTAGAGTTTCACAGAGGTGGGAGACGTCAGCAGAACCTGGAATGGACCTTCAAATCGAGGTTCTAGAGTTTTCCTGACGTGTTTCTTCACCATCACCCAATCTCCTGGTCGCAGGTTGTGTGTGCCAGGGATACTCTCTGGGTCTGGAAGGGAAGAGAAAACTCGAGAATGTAGATCAGTGAGATGTGTACACAAAGCAGAAACATAAGAAGACAAGCAATCATGTTGCAAGGCTAACTGTCCAGGGAA
>ONZH01000258.1:0-30975 GCA_900303285.1 Rhinella marina
GACAGACAGTTATGGTTTGAGGTTGACTGAGCGTGATAGTTCAAGAGCATGAGAGAGACATCTTCATCACCGCTGTGAGGAGCAAGGGGAACTGAAGAGAGTTGGCAGACGTTCCTCCCCTCCGCTCCTCTGCTCTTTGTTTCAAGGGACACGTTTTCTTGTGCTTCAATAAGACCGTGCCGTTTGTGCTGAATAAACCTTTGAAAACTATGGACGTCGTCTTCTTCTATGGATTCATACTGTAACACCCGGCTGCCACAGCCATTCCACTGCTGTGTTCCTGAGGCAGGAGGATACTGGTTACTGCTTGAACAGCCGACTAAGATATTAATGTATACATAAAACATAACCATATGGCAGAAGTTTGTGGCTAACTTTTAATAATATATATTACAGTGTTTCTATGGAAGGCCTTGGTTGTCCTTGTGGGGGGGACCCAGCAAGCATAGGGAAGGTCTTACAGACAGCAAATTAGATTTCCCCAGAAGGAAAAAATGGTCTTGTTAGTGTCACCTATGGCAGGAGACCACCATTCTCGTGATTGGTGGAAGGTCCGGTCCTAGTGGTCGGACCCCCACTGATCTAACAGTAGATGGGTGATAACTGGTAACCAGAATACCCCTTTAAGGCTCCATTATGGGTGGCGGTTGGCGACACTAGAGTCAATTTTCATCCTTCTATACAGTATATCATAGGGTATGTTTCTCCTTCATGTAGAAGATGTTTAGTTACAAAACAGGAGTTTTTCTTTTTTCCTTTTCTATTTGACTTGAGTTTAGTTCTTTTAACTGAATGGATTAAATATTCTCTGCTAATTATTTTCTTCATCTTTATATTGGGCAGAGCCACAATTCTCCTATACAAACCTTAAAGTTAAAATCATATAATTCTGTCTGCCTGCAGCTGCCACTAGGGGGAGCTCACAGCGTACTGTGTTGTCATATGTTTGCATACTGCAATAAAATAATAGCTCTGATCTCTATATAAGATATACTAAGGAAAAATCGCAGCACAGAATGCTAACCTCTACAACTTTAGGGCAAAGAAACCTAGATCTTATAGCTTCCATGAAACTCCAAGGAAAGTGCTGCACATCCTTGCTTGGTTCTCCATCTTCTGCACTACATGATTACAGCTTCAGACATTGCATGAAGAACTCTAAAGGCATTCCGTTATGTATTCCGTGCGACTGATTTTCAGCTTTCACCTACTTGTCTTACATCTGTCCTTTATTTTGACAGACTTCAAATTAAATACTTTGAAATCTCCATTTTCTGCAATCAACGCACATTATAAGGGTTTATTTTCAGGCCATCGGCTGATCCACAGATTTTTAAAAGCAGTGAACAATCTTAGACCTATTATTCATGCACCAGTACCTACTTGGGATTTGGCTACAGTTTTGACGACCCTTATACTTTCCCCCTTCGAACCAGGTGAGCATGCTCCTCTAAAGTATATCTCGTATGAGACTTACTTTCTGTTGACCATTACCACTGCAAAAAGAGTGGGGGAACTACTGGCTTTCTCCGTCAAAACGCCATACCTTAGAATTTTGCCTGATCAAGTTTTATTAAAGGGGTTGTCTCACCTCCTGATTCACAGTCTACCGCGCGGCTCCTGAGGCCTCGGTTCCCTTCTTGCTGGGGGCGGAGCTGAAGACACAGCAGGGCAGGGAGGATGCAACCCCGCCCCTTTCTTCTCCGTGCGTGCGCGCACATTGTAAATCCTATGAGCTAATAGTAAAGCTCAGACAAGGTGGCCGGGCCGGGAGTGACTGCACATTCACAATAATATGTGCGCGCTCGCTCCCGTGAAACTCGGCCGCCAGAGCAGCCGGCCGATAGGGTTTCTTTGCGCCTGATAACATTACAGTGGTGGCCGTAACCCCTAGAAACGAGCATGAAATTAGGGGTACTATAAAGAGGAATAAAAGGTGATACAGGCAAATTGGAAAATGGATCCATATTACAGAAACCATCTTAGGACTACAGGGAAGTGATTACATGGTGATTACTGAGGTGAGACAACCCCTTTAAGGCTCATTCTTGTGTTTCTTCCAAAAGTGAATTAATGTCAGTCAAGATGTGTACTTGCCAGAATGATCCATCCCTGCCAATAATTGTAAATGAAGAGTACCAGAAGAGTCTGGGACTCTTCTCCAGAGGCATTTGGCATGCATGCTCTGCACATTGGGCAGATAGGCAGTGAAGAGAGGTATACCATCCTCGCAGGGGTGCACCTAGCCTTTCTGCTGGCTGAGCCAAAAACCGAAACATTAAAAGCAAGAAACTTTCACTAAATGTCTTGAATGTATTGGCATGCTGTGAGAAATGTTCTGCAATAATCATTTCACTGACGGCCAAGTAAAAAAAAATACCTTGAAATATTTTAAGCAAAAACAGTAAAAAAGGCATAAAAAGCTGCCTAGTACACAGGAGAGCCTCTGGTAATAACCCAGTGATGATTACTGCTAGATAAAGACTTTTTGCTACACAAATAAAGCGTGTGGAGAGGATAATTGTAAGCTCTCAACGAGCAATTTTCCACAGAGATGCAGAGCTCGGACATTTCAAAATGTTTCCACGTAATTGCTGGAACGGAGTGTCATAAGAGGAAATTATTCAGTGTATAAAAAGAAATAAAAAGTCAGGATAAGCGTCGCCCGCACTTGAGGTGTCCATCTGGGCCGGAGGCCGAGGATATAAAAAAAATTTTTGCAAAAATTATATGAATTATTCCATCTGAATACAGATAATTTTTTAGAAACCTTGCAGAGATTTGACACTTTTGTCATGGAAAATATAGGGGTTGGGGATTTGGTTGGCGGTTCTGTCGTGTGCCAAGAATAAATAAGAAATTCGACATTTCTGACGGGTGGAAGGATTTATACTTTATTTCTCCAGAGATGGAAATTTAAGTTGATATTCAACAGATAAATGCCACATAAAATGTTGAATATTTTTGTTTATTATATACCGTACCTTACTCATTTTGTTCAACTTTTTGACTATATAATCTTTATTCTCCAGTCACACAGAAAGGCAACTCTAAAATTGTACAGGTCACATGACCAGGATGGGCTGAAAAGAGCCCCACAGATTTCGTGGTATCTGAGGCTTGTAACCACATGAACAGGGCCACTAACTGGGCACTACTGCTGTATGGTGCCTGCCACATGGGTGAAAAAAAATATGTTCGCCTACTGAATTGGTAGGTAGTAGAATGTTACTTTGGTGAAAAGAACACACCCGATGACATTGTGAGGCCCGTTCCTTTCTCAGAAGTAAATGATATGGGACTTGAGTGAGAAGAGAGACCACTGCTTCTTCTCCGCTTAAGTCTCACCCCTGTCCCATGTACCACCCTTGCGACTTTTTGGCCCATAACCCCCTCCTTAAGCCAAATAGCCCTGCAACCTAGCATCTACCCCTTGTTCCCAACTGAGCCTCTACCAAACTACTGTCTCTGTGTCTCTGCATGGCCCTCCACAGAGCCCCTGTTAAGTTGGGTCTCACCCTCCGCACCCCCACCACTTTCCATTTCCCAGCCACCCCCTCCACCCACAGTGCTCTGCACCCCTAGTGTCTCCCCTTTGCTGGCAACTGAGCTTCAAGCCACCTACTATCTCCATCATGTCCCTGTCAGGTTGGGTGTCACCCTGCCACCCCATTCCCCCCCCCCCCCCCGAAAATCCTCTGCTCAACTACCATCTTCCCTCTGTCCTTCAACAGAGCCTCTGTCCAGAGGCACCTATCTGCTGCCACTTTATCTCCTATCCTACCTATCCATTGACTCCTAGTTGAGGAAAACAAAGTAGGACCTACAGTGTTTGTTACCTTCTGGCACCAGGGACTTCACATTTATTCAGTACAATCTCCTCCTTTTCATTAGTAAACTACGGTACATACCCCCCAAAGAGCAGACTATAACCACATCTGCTGGGACTGTAGTGGGGTCACAAGGCATCCAACGGAGTGGTTCTGAGCACCCATGACTGTTCCACTAAAATCAAGGTCTGAGTAATTGTGTTTAGCTTTAGATAGAACATTATCAGACCATTGTAAAGTCAGGTCCCTGGGCAATATACCCTTATATGTTGTATATACAGTATATCCTGTCTTGTATGGAAGGTCCAAGGCTTACAATAAATCTTCTAGTTTATGCAATACATTTTAAAGGTGTTGCCTTGACCTTTATAATCATATATCAATGACTTCTGAGTGAATAGAAGGGGGTCCACCAATCAGGACCCTCATCGATAAGCCAGAGCAGAGAATGATTAAGTACAACGGAGAACCCTAAGGACCAGCACTATAGTGATGACATGAGAAATGCATGCTGCCTCCCCATTGTATCTACACTCATTGACAAAAACATTGTGCACCAAGGAGTTGTTCGAATGGAATGAAGCCTTCTTTGTGTAAGGATGATATATGGAAGTGATAACAACATGAGAGCGAAAAGAGAAATTTATTGGGGGGAACTGTACAATTGAACGGAGACTCTAGGACCTGTTAGGGCCACCTCTGTCCTGGATACAAGATGAGATATGGTTGAGCATGGAGGCATACAGGTGCCGTATGGTATCCTGCGGAACATTCACCCACAGATGATGCAGATGGGCCTGTAGATCCTGCACACTCGTGGGATCCTGAAGCTGACGTCCCAGCTGTTCCCATGAATGCTGGTGACTGGGCAGCCAAGGAAGTGTTGGAATCTGGGGGAGACATTCCTTGGAAACCCCTCCGGTGTGTGGATGAGCATTATTCTGCTGAAAAATACCAGTCGGAAGCTCTGCCATGAGAGGAACACATGTGGTGGCAGGATGTCCTGCACATATCGCTGAGCTGTTTAGTGTCCCTCGTATCACTACTAGGGGTGATTGACTGTCATATGTGATAGCTCCCCAGATCATCACACCAGCATTTGGGGCCGTATGTCACTACAGAGTAAAGGACTGAAGAGCTTACCACAAGGCCTCCACCAGATCTTGAACAGTTCATCGTCAAAGACAATATAGTTCCCGTCTGTAACAGTCCAGGTTTCTTGTTCCTGACACCACTGCAAATGAAGGCGACGATGGCTGGCAATGGCAGGAGCATTAAAGGCTGTCATGACATCAGATTTCCTTCTGCTGAGTGCCTGGAAATGGTCCGGCCAGAAACGGGTGTAATGAAGGGGCCACCTGTGTCTGGATAGTGGACAACGACACTGTGGGAGCTGCTTGTTCTTGTTGGAAGACCAAACAATCCTCACTGCTAGTTGTCTGCTTGGGCTGTCCGGAGTCTGTTCTACATGCATGCGTCTGCCTTGCATAACCACTGCTTCTGACACCTCCTAACAACTAGGACAGAACAGCTTAGATGGCGGACAATTCGTCACAATGATCCCTCTCAAAGTCTTTCAACTGGGCAAAATTGTAGAGCAATGTCTAACAGTCAATGATCTCTCACCAAGAGGTACATTGCCCAAAAGTAGCCTCTGAGAGACTTTTTTGTAGGAGGGAGTACTTTCACACCCTCGTGCGGCCTGTAATCATTTACACATCTGCCTGAGATATAACTGCATGATGAATTTTGAAGCAATCCGACATTTCTATCTGGGTGCAGTATTTTCTTGGTCAATGCGCGCATTATTGTCTCTTAGACTCATGTATTATGTGACTTTGAATGGTTTCATTGTACTATAAATAGCGGCACATTTTCATGTCTCCATTAGGTACTGCCCCGGTAAATGCATTCCTTTCAGAGATGATAAAAGCCTCTGTACCATCTGCATCTGATCATCAGTGACTAATTATAACTCCCTGAATTTCCTAATGGCCCTCCAATTACCTGCGCTACTTCATGTTGTTTCTCCTGCGCCTCTTCATTTATATCTTGATAAAATTAGCAAATATGTTAAAAGAGGGTTTTAATTGGGCAGTTTCTCTCACCAACAGAAAACCACAGCTAGTAATACGAACTTTCATGCATTTACTTAATGTGTTGGAAGCGCAACCTTCAGATGGACAGAGTGAGATCTAATTAGAATCTACAGGTCTGACAGCAGATTAGAGCGATCGCTGAGCGTGCCGTTTCCTCGCTGTTGTTGTGCCGTGTTTCAATTCTTGACATTTCAAGAGTCCTTTGGATCTTCAGCATCATTCACTCAAGTCATTCTCAGGGTCATATCTTCACTACCTTCGTATCTTCAGCTTACTACAATTACAGTTACCAGTTGTACAGTATGGACGTTCGTCATAGGTTTGCATCAAAATAATATACCATAGATGTCGGCTGATGGGAACAGATAATATCAAATGGACTAATAAGGGTGGAGGGTGACCTTTACGTGTTGGATTTACAGATCTCCTAGAAAGGTTGGGGTGATAATAGAGATCAGTGATAATGTGCAATGCCTGCAGCTGTCATCATACTGCCTGGTAGGGTTCATCTTCCTGATAATACAACCTGCATTGTGAAAATCGGTTGTGCCGTTTTATACTTTATGTAAGTGAGGGCCTCAATGCACCCAAGGAAGCATGCTCATCTATTTTTGCAAGTCCCACACTAGTGAATTGAGAGCTACACATGTGTCCTTCTCTCTATTCCCATGGGACCTGATCTTGAGATAGGTATGGGTCCCAGAAGAGGGGCTGGCACTTATCGGACATTACGGCATATCCTGTGGACATGACAAGACAGCGAGATATCACAAAAATTTTGTTTTTCGATTCGTATCTAGCATCCACTTTCAGCACCATGTTTCTGACCCTTAAGGCTATCATAGGTGGTCTCCTACAGCTCCCGCTGGTCTAACAGATCTGGCAATGTCACATGGGGTTGATCTCAAAGCCTTCTTCTTCTACCTCCTTTTAGGATTCCCTCTCTCCACCAACATATTTATAATTTTCCATGTTCTTCAAATAATCATCATTTCTGGAAATCCTACATGTTTTATAAAGTGGCTTTTTGGAATTACCATGAACATATGTGGTGCACAGAAGCATTCTGTCCTTAATTTATTATCAGTAGGCTTCCTATGTCTACATGGTAATTGCTTTCTTTTTGATCTTGAAGCTGTTGTCCGGGATTTTACTATTGATGGCCTCTACTCAGGATTGGCCATCACTGTCTGCTGTGTGAAGGTCCAACACCCCGCGATCAGCTGTTCTGCTGTAGCTCTGGTGCCTGAAGTTAGCGTTGGAGCTACAAAGTTCCGCTTTTTGTGTAGTGGACGGACTTGAAGCACAACAGCACTGCTCCCATTAGTGAGTAGTGTAGTTTCGGTTCTGGAACTACCCAGAAACAGCTGATGGGTAGGGGTGTGGAAAATCTCTCCATTTAACATCTAAATAGATATATCCTATCCAAAATAGCCTTCAATGAAAATCTTATGAATCATATTGACATTCATATTGACTGTAGAGACCTTCATAAAAGCCAAAAGACCTCCATTACTACCTTGCAATATTGCAAAAACATCGTCTATATACCGTGCGCAACAATGGACATTTTCCTTGACATAAGTACATGAAGGAAACTTCAGTCACAGGGGGGTCCTATCAAAATCCCCTGTACCTCAAACTAAAAATTGTCGCCAAACCTGGAATAACTTTTATGGACAATGAACTCTAAGAAAGGCCTTAGAAGAGATTTATCAAAACTGGTGTAAAGTAGATTCCACCTTTCATTTTCCAAAGAAGGTGGAATCTGATTGGTCGCTATGGACTACTAAGCCAGTTTTCCTTTACACCAGTTTTGATACATTTCCCTTTATGATACTCAGGGAAGCCTCTGCTATAATTTTTACCCAGTTCTATCACAGTTCTGTCACCTCTAAAACATCAATGGATTGAACGTGCTATAATAACCCCCCCCCATGTCTTTTAAGCTAGGTTAGGTAACTCCTTGACAGTTTTCTACAAGAATGGATCTACATGACATGTGTTGCCAGAGGATGCAAGTAGTAAAAATGTCAACTCTTAAGATTTATGATCATAAAATCAGCACAGCACAGAGCCCTATGTAAAGTCTGCTGGTCTCAGGACTGTGAAGCTGTATATTATGTGCTGTCTGTGTCCCGTGCTTCAGAAAGGAGTTTACCTCATCCCGTATTCGGAGACAGAAGGGTAGGAATGAGGACCAGATGCGCTGCTGTTGCAGAGGAGCGTCTTTAGAAAACACCTCAGCCTGCCAGTACCGGATGAGGAAACTCCTTTCTGAAGCACAGGGACACAGAGGAGCAGTTATCTCAGCTGTCATCTGCACATAATATACAGCTTCACAGTGCTGAGACTGGCAGACTTTACATAGGACTCTGTGCTCTGCTTTCTCACAACGGTCGCCCGGCAGCGCCACGAGAAGGACGGATTTTATGAGCATAAATCCAAAAGCCACCATTTTAGATACTTGACTGATTGTTCCCTACATTAAAGAAACCATTAAAGACATTTAAGAGTTTATTTATAAGAACATGTTTTTTCACTATTTTCATTTTTATCTTTCCCGGAGAACCCCTTTAAGTATTTGTTATACTTTATTAACAGGAATTCCCTTTAATACCCTATGGGAACATCCTAAAAGAGATAACTATGCAGGTTTTTCTTCCCTGGCTCATTCTCTTCAGCTAAGCTGTAGCTTTAAGGTAAAAGGTGTCTAGAACATTGTGTACAAGAAATTGTTCTCTCGGCTGAACTGGTTTCTGTGTTATTTTTTGGGGTCATGTTTTTCACCTTTGTACATTATCTACAATGTACTGCAGAAAAACTCATCACTGGGAACCTGATGAAATGTTCAATAAACTGAAAAACATTGTTCTCTTTTATGAAATTAATCTCCAGTTTTTAACACTTATTTTTAGCCCAACATTTTGGGCTGATGCATTTCTCAGTATATTTTTATGCTGGTTGGAGCTCGATGGTGTTACGGGGTTGCTCCACATCTGACCAGCCATAGAGGTAAATGACAATATTCTGGCTTCCTGCAGCCACCACTAGGGGGTATTTGGGAGCTTACTGCATACTATTTTTAAGGTAGCTTAAAGGGGTTGTCCATATGCTTCATATATCTTTAATAGGGCCAGAAAATAAGCATTACTCGCATCACTAATCCTCTGTTGCAGCACCGGTCCCTGCTGAGCTCCACTTCTTGGTCCCAACTGGACACAAAGGAAATGGCTGGAAATGCCCTTTCAGCCAATCACTCTCTGAGGAGGATTATCGCTAAAGCCTGGGATTTGCTGAGCAGGCATGTCTGTCCATTTCCTGTGTGTCAAGCATTAATATAGTAACTGTCTTCGAGTGATTTGGAGCTCCGTATAAGAAAAGTGGAGGTCCAACCAGTAAGAAGTTGTGCCAAGGAATTAACCAGCACAGAATTTTAAACAATTTAGACAAAATAGTGTCCAAGGGTGTTCAAGGCTCCAGCTAGCGCACAACTAATTTAGTCTATCGGTTCCAAATGGTTCCAAACAGGAGCAGAGAAGATGTGGCCAGTTGTGGGATATGACCTTGTAAAGGTTTTTTAATATGTTATTCTGCTATTGGCTTCAGCTAAATGATTGTCACTGATCTCAAGCATATAAAAATTAAAAAAAAAAAAAAAAACTACCAAAACTATAAAGCATGAGAGACTATTATAATTCAAGCTCAGTACTTGACAAGGAGGGAGCAGACACATCACGCTGAACTGCCAAAATGATTGGCCTTGGTTTACAGTTCTTGGCCCCATCCTTGACACTTTTTAAAGAATAAACAGCATTAAAAAATCTGAAATAAAAGAAATGCTACATATAGATCCATGAAAGGAATTCACACACTGCCACAAAATATATGCTGACCCTGAGGACCTTATCATCTACACATCTTTCAAGGAAAAAGATATTGTTTGAAATGTTGTATGCTCTCAATTCTTCCTTCTTCAAATACTGGGCCACAGTCAGAGACTTGGGTATATAGACGATGTTCAAGTGATCAGATGTAATTAAAACATGCCTCCTGCGGACACATATTAGTCTAAAGCTGTTTATATTTGAGATTTTGAATGGCCAAAATGTGGCCAGTTAATAGTCCTTGGGATTATTGGTATAAGCAATCCCACGAGCAACATTACAGACTAAACTGGATGATCAAGGAGTCTTTTTTGAAAAAAAATACAGCCCTTGGGGCTTCGTAAATGATCAGCTGAATTCGACCATAGTCTTGTACTTTTGTTCAACCATGCCTGAAATTTTTCAACCTGACGGATCAAATTTTATGGAGAGAGAAATCTGACATAAAACACCAATTTTCAAATGATGTTCGGCTGAATTGTCCATTTGGTGTATTGACAGCTTATTGGCTTTGCAAACTCAAACTGTGAGAAGGACATGGATGGATCTTCACCCGAGCTTTGTGATAAACACAATCAGGCACAATGGAGGGTTCCTCCATCTTGGAACCGTGAGCAACAAGGGCTGATTCTTCTCTCTTGGGGCAACCGGAAACAAAGGCTGTTTCTTCTGTCTCAGGGCAATTATGTACAAGTGCTGGTCCTTCTTGTCCTGGGACAACCCAAAACAATAGGTGTTTTCTTTTTTAGTCTCATAATAACTGGAAACCAGGGCTGGTTCTCCTGTCCCAGGACAACCAGAAACAAGTGCTGGTACTTCTATGTTATATCAACCAGAACCAAGGGCTGGTTCTTCTGTCTCACGACAAGTCAAAACAATTGGTGGGTCTTCTGTCTTTAAGGAGAAACCAGGCCTATCTGTCTCAAGTGGAGACATGCGGTGGTACTTCTATCGTTCCTTAAAGGGGTTCTCTGGGAATTAATAAAATGAAAATACGTAATTATTACTTTATTATAAATATATTCCCAAATACCTTTCATTAGTTATAATGGATCGTTTTGTCTAGGGAGCAAAGATTAGGAGAAATAAAATGGCCGCCGTCCTATTAGTACACAGAAAACCTGTCCTAATCACACAGGAGGACAAGTTACTTTACAACACTGAGGTAAAGAGCTGTCTCATCCTCCTCTCTGCTCTACTTGTCAGGAATTATGATCCTGAATACAGTTTAATATGATATTTAGCTGAATCTCTGTAGTAATGGAGTTCATAAGGAGACATGAAGTACAGAGAGGACGGACAGGACAGACTGTGGTAATGGAGACTGCATACAAGTGCTTCTGCTTATCAGCCACATCTCCTCATGAACTCCATTCCTACAGAGATTCATCTGAATTCAGGATCATAATCCCTGACAAGCAGAGCAGAGAGGAGGATGAGGCAGCTCTTTACCTCAGTGTTGTGAAGTAACTTGTCCTCCTGTGTGATTAGGACAGGTTCTGTGTGTACTAATAGGACAGCGGCCATTTTATTTCTCCTGATGATTGCTCCCCAGACAAAATGCCATTATAACTAAAAAAAAAGGTATTTGGGAATATATTTATAATAAAGTAATATTTAAGTATTTTGATTTTCTTAGTTCCCAGAGAACCCTTTTAAACAAACATCAGAGTGCGCTGGATCTCAAATGAAGGCAGATGCTCACTGTTCAAGTGCTGTCTCTGTGAGGAGGATTCTGAATGACCTTTCAAATTAGGTGTAGAAAAGCTGCTTCCACAATCTTACAGGGCCAGAACATACAGTGACAGATCTTTGGGCATGATGTCTGCAGAAGTAGGGGGTTTGCAGAGTGGACGGTCATGTGACCAACATAGAATTTGGCTAAACAGAATCAAAATGGTAATTGTACATTTTTACTGAATGTTTTATCGCAATTGTAGTTGATTGAGATCAACTTATTAAATCCCGAATAACCCCTTTAAAGGGTGACCTTATGGAAGAAACCTTTATTTTCAGCTTTTACTTACTCTAAGTTGGAGATTACTTGTCTTTTCCATGGTATTTGTTATGCTCCTCCAAACACCGTATTATCTGATTACCTCATACTCGAATTCCTTCATTTCTCATTTTAGAAAATTGCAGAGGGAGGAGAAAAATAACAAAGGTCAAGTATCAATGCATTTGTTCTAGACAATTAAAGTTATGAACGGATCAGAGGGGCTCGAACTCAAAAGAAAATGATGTTCTCTGTGAGATAAAAGAGTTAATGGAACACAGTGATCCACATGGTACAAAGTGGTGTGCTCTGATAAATCGATCGCTATTGGAGGGGGAAGGGGGTTCCGAAGATTCGTTCTACAGCTTTTACACAAGGGAACTATGCAGCAGTATTCACCAATTTCAGTCAAAGCTATGGATCCTGCACAGCCGACACTTCTCATATTCTACCCTGAACAAGAAGAGAATGTTAATAAGATAACACAATGGGATATGGGAATTTTATTATGTTAAAGGGGTAAAGGGTAGTCTCACCCTGGGTGTCATATACAGATTCCCCTCTATGAGCTGGAGCCATTATGGAAGGGTGTCTACTGATCTGGTGAACCTGAAAAGTTCACACATTCAAAAATTTGAACTCATTGTCTCTATATCAGATGTCTGTTCCTTTTTTTGTCTGTTCCTTTTTAAAGACATCTATCCTAAGAAAAACAATAGTTATACCTCCAATGTAAAGGAAAGGGGGTTGGGTTGCAGTGGGCTCGCCCAGATAAGATCATAGATTGTAGTGCAAGACAATTCAAGATATGACATAGCACACAAAGGCTCATGACGTGTCTCTGTTCAATCATTGGAACACAAACCCCAGGGCCGATCGCGTCCCAGGTTTATCAGAATGCCGAGTGGTGTGGTGCGGCTTCAATAGTTTTCTGTGTGTGTCACGGTGCTCCTACCTGGAAACCGTCGCTCCCCAGGGTTAGACTCTGAAGCAATAAAGGGGAGAGTAATGGTGGAGTTGGAAAAATAGTCAAGTCCAGACTTTTATACAGTTCAACAGCTTTACTGGAATCAACTTGCATCCGTACAAGAAGTGATCTTTCTCTTGGTTCCAGATGTTTTTGGCATAAACTGGCAGGCAGACTTGAATATTCTGCTTTATTTCTCTGCCATGCTAAACTTAGCTTTAGTCTGGTTGCTGGACTTTAGGGCTGTTTTGGTACCTTTGGAGTGGGGTGCCTTTGACTGTTGACCCCCTCGCAACACTCTGTCATTTAATCTGTAAGGAGTCAGGGTGATTCTCATCTCCTTCCAACTCTAAACTAACCTAAGACTGACTGAAAACTTCCTGCGACCTTCCCCTTGGTAGGAAGCAGGACTAGCCCACTTTTGCCCCAAAGGGGGAGAATGGAATGATAAGTTCCATTCTATCTAAAGATCTCTCTGCCATATATGCTGCCACCTGCTGCTGAACCAGGCACATTACATCTACATTACAGTTACATAGCAGAACAATTAATGCACAGTGTAAGAGGACCTGGAATAAATACATAGATGACAATTACAGACAGTAGCAGGGTGTAGGAATGGTAATACGACTCTGGGGTATTACATCTGCAACAATTGTCATGAGTTTCTCATCGTTCCTCAGGGTAGGGAGGAATTGAAACGTCTTAATAATTAACCCTTTCACTCCCAGAGGTTTTTTCGGTTATGCATTTTCGTTTTGCACTCCTTGCCTTCAAACAGCCATAACTGTTTTATTTTTCTGTTCACATAGCTGTATGAGGGCTTGTTTTTTGCGGGACAAGTTGTACTTTCCAACGTCACCATTTAATATTTGATATGGTGTGGTGGGAAGCGGGAAAAAAATTCCAAATCGGGTGAAATTGCAAAAAAAAACGCTAGTCCGCTACAGTTCTACAGGTTTCTTATTTACAGCGTTCGATGTGCATTAAAACTGACCAGTTACTTTCATTCTACTGGTCAGTACGAATCCGGCAATACCTAATATGTATAGTTTTTCCTGCGTTTTGATAGTGATAAAATAATTATAAAGTTGGCCTTTTTTTTGTCATATCTTGACCCCTATAACTTTTTGGTATTTATGTGTACGGAGCTGTATGGGGTCTCATTTTTTGCGGGGCGATCTGAAGTTTTTATTGATACCATTCTGGGGTGTGTATGACTTTTTGATCACTTTTTATTTAATTTTCTTTAGAAAAAAAAAGCGACAAAAAACGGCGAATCGCCATTTGGACGCTTTTTTCCGCCACACAATTCGCCGTATTGGAATTTTTTTTTTTTTTAAAGTACGGGCATTTTCGGTCACGGTGATACCCATGATGTCTATATTTATTGTTATTTAGGTATTTATTTTTTAATTATACGGAAAGGGGGGTGATTTGAACTTTTATATATTGTTTATTTTTATATATTTAACATTTTTTTAAAAAAAATTTTTTTTGATTATTTTAAAGCTCAAATATGAGCTAATATATTGTGTTTTTTTTTCTTTATGAGCAATCAGGGATTTACTAAATCCAAGAATTGCTCATTTCTTATCCTGGCCTGCCATCTAGTGGCCAGAATAAGAATTGCAGTTTGAAAACTGTAATCCTCACCAGCGAGGATTACAGTTTTCATATGGTGTACAGACACCCCGATTGGCCACTCGGGGCGTCTGTACACCACCCGGAAGCGTACGCTTCCGGGTTCAGACGCAACTAGATGCCGTGATCACGTGTGATCACGGCATCTAAAGGCCCAGCAAGACGCCGCCAATCGGGTAAGTAGCGGCAAGTCTCTCCTGTTAGAAACAGCAGAGACTTGCCGGCCATGACGCCCGCCGCACTTGCGAGCGGGCGCCATGTGCCCGCATTGCCCCAGCGCTGTACATGTACGGCGCTGGGAGTGTAAGGGTTAAAAAATGTATCTTAATGTAATATAAAAGTGGCCAGGTTATGTCAATAAGGGAAACAGCAAATGTAGACCATGCCAGTAAATTATAACATTCTGGCTACTTGTTGCAGTGCCACCTAGGGACAAGTGGGCGGAGGGCGGTGACAGGGCCAGGGTCAATGATCGCTTCCATTGTGGAAGCACTCATCTTTCATCTTCGTGTCCTGTCCACATCCGTTGCTCCGTGACCCCCGCAAAAAAAACAGATCATGTCCTATTCTTGTCCATTTTGCGGACAACAATAGGCATTTCTACAATGCAGAACGCATACAGCCGGCATCTGTGTTTTGCAGATCCGCAATTTGCGAAATGCAAAACACAGCGCGGTCGTGTGAATGAGCCCTAAAGATGTCCATTGCCAGTCGCTTGATAGTTCGATAGCTCGTCTTCGCTCCCTTTACTAAACCTCATAGACAATAGACAGCTGCTGTCGAGAGAATATCAATGACCTCCGCAGTGAGAGAAGCCGTGCTACACAGCCGAGCGCCAGCTACCGCTATTCTGTCATTACACATCTTCCTCGTTGCAGATTTTCTCCATGGCAGGATACGTAGGGAATGTAATTGAAAGAATGATTGACAGGTTTATCACAAGTAGACTCTGAAAATGTGACATTATTATCATTGCGAATATTATTATCATATTATATATATATATTTATTTGTAAAATTGGGAAAGGGGGGGACTTTAAACTTTTAATCTTTTGGGGAATTTGAGTTTTTTTTTTTAAACTTTTTGAAAAACTTTTTTATTTATTAACTATTAGCTTAGGGGGCTAGAACCTGGGATCTTTTGGTCCCTTGTCCTATTCACCCTATAAAATCTATAAGAGTGAATAGGATATTTACACTGTTCCTTCTGCGCTGTGCCATGTGCATAGTTCAGCAGGCAAATTACCATGAAAGGCTTCATCAGCCTGGTAACCAATTGGCGCCCCGCGATTTCACTGCAGGGGCTCCAATCGGAAGGCAGAGGGAGCCGCCAGCATCCCTCTACCTAACTCCACAGATGCCGCAATGAATGGTTAAACGATAGGGTTCCGCGGGATCACCGTTACCCGTCATTGTGGCCGGGTGCCTGCTGTATTATACATCCGGCACCCGCTGCGGATGGAGTGGGCTCACGGCAGCAGCCCGCTCCAGACAAATGCAGGTATATAGTGCCGTACATGTATGGCATCATGTTTTCAGGGGTTAAATTATTATTAAGTTATTTAGATTTCTCTTTTGTTCATTCACTTTGCATTTTATCAATATAGAAAAATAAACTATTAACCATTTACATGTCTATTTTTGAAAGCATAGTCACTCTGCAGCAATTTTCTCCACACCTGCCTCAACTATTGTACTGTACATATAAGAAATCACGTAAAGGAGGAGGACGGGAAGTTCTTTAACCTGTAATAACGGCATGATTTCAGCGTAATGGATGTGACTTTTACACAAGGAAAGAAGAAAAACGTGCAAATGGCGTTATTGGAGGCGGTACGGATCACCCCGCGGCCTTGACTTGATTTCCTCCATCTGGTATACAGCGAGTAACTCAATATACTTTGCATCGGTATTAGAGTCATGGACTGTAATGATAATTATCACCTACCAGGAGCAGGCCACTACATCCTCTTCTCACGCAGAATATCTAATTATTTTTTAAATCCGCGTCCTCGTTATATTTTTATTTTATCCTGCAATTATATTTAATGTGTTTTCAGACCCACAGAGGCGGCCAGGCTCCGCTAACATCCAGCAAAAGCTGATTACTGCAACTTCAATGAGGGAGCGGGCAGAATCGATGAGAAATCCCTTAAGCGTCTCACAATGGCGCAGGTGTAAAGCCCAGGACCTTTAGAATACGTTATTGTCACCATGGAAGTGAATAGGATGACGCATACATTGGCTGAAAATGACAAGAACACATCAATATTCTCTTTCTTTCATTGTCACGGTGTTCTCAGAGCTGAAGCGGCAGGAGGTGCTGCACACATTATGGGTTAATACCTCAAACAAACCAGCGTCGTATGGCGACAAATCCCCTTTATGGCTCGTGCATTTTGTTTCCGTGTCCATTTCGTTTTTTTGCAGCTCGTATGCAGAACCATTCACTTCAAGGCTCATGCACACAAATGTATTTTTCTTCCGTTTCCGTTCCATTTCTTTTATAGGTCAGTATGCGGAACCATTCATTTCAATGGGGCTTGGAAAAAACGGAAATTACTCCCTGTGCATTCCGTTCCTGTATGTCCGGTCCGCAAAAAAATAGAACATGTCCTATTATTGTCCGCATAACAGACAAAGATGGGGACTGTTCTATTAGGGGACAGCTCTGTTCTGCAAAATGCGGAATGCACACAGACGCCATCCATACTTTTTGAGGATCTGTGTTTTGCGGACTGAAAAATACATACGGTTGTGTGCATGAGCCCTAAGAGTACTTGGGTAAGAGTGCCTGTGTGAGTGACACCATACTGGTTGTTAAGGGCTCATGCAGACGACCATATGCATTTTGTGGTCCGCAAAACACTGCATGGCAAAAAATATGGATGACCTCCAGTGTGCATTCCGCAATTTGCGGAACAGAACAGCTTGGCCATAATACAGTTTTGGTTGTGGTTTCAGTGAGGATTTTCATTCTTGGCCATTTCCAATGGAATTCTGGACGCAGATTCCGCATCAAGAACGGACAGGACACCTCTTTTTTCTGCGATGCGTTTTTTAAAGCCGTATGCCTTGAAAAAACAGCATCGTACGGATTAAGCCTCATTCACACGTCAGTGTTTGGTCAGTGATTGTGAGGCAAAACCAGGATTGGAGCCTCCACAGACATGAGGTATAAGGGAAAGATCTGCACCTGTTCTGCGTTTAGAGCCGCACCTGAGTTTGGCTCAAAATCACTGATGGAAATCACTGACCAAACACTGACGTGTGAATAAGGCATTAACATGCAGATTCCCCATGGAAAACTATGGGATATTCTGTAGTTACACCCTCAGTGCACCTTCCTGCAGGGTCAGTGCCCACCACAATGCCATGAACAGTCTACAATAAATGTGTACTATATGTTGCAGATCTGATCTCTCTGAATCCGATTCCATTACATCTTTGCTCATTATCTTTTCCTCTCTACAAATCTGTCCACCCCCCACTCGGCATTGCTCCATGGTGTTCGAACACTGGTTTTGTGTTTTGCTCCACCCTCTGAAAACGTTAACCACACCTCCCAACTTTGGAAACAAACAAAGAGGGACACATTGCGCAGCAAACTGCAAATTTTTTCAGCACTAGGCCACACTTCTAACTCCGCCTGAAACATAACTATACACCTAATCCCACGCAGTCCCCTTACTGCCCCACATAGTAATTATTCCCTAGTTATGTGCCCCCAGTAACATGCCCAGCTGTGCCCCCAGTAACATGCCCAGCTGTGCCCCCAGTAACATGCCCAACTGTTCCCCCAGTAACATGCCCAACTGTGCCCCCAGTAACATGCCCACCTGTGCCCCCATTAACATGCTCAACTGTGCCCCCAGTAACATGCCCAGCTGTGTCCCCAGTAATATGCCCTGTTATGTGCCCCCAATAATATGCCCAGCTGTGTCCCCCAGTAATATACCCAGCTGTGTCCCCCAGGAATATGCCCAGCTGTGTCCCCCAGGAATATGCCCAGCTGTGTCCCCAGTAATATGCCCACATTGTGCCCCCAATATGCCCACATTGTGCCCCTAGTAATATGCCCACATTATGCCCCCAGTAATATGCCCACCTTGTGCCCCTAGTAATATGCCCACATTGTGCCCCCAGTAATATGCCCACATTGTGCCCCCAGTAATATGCCCACATTGTGCCCCTCACAGAAAGTAAAAAAAATAAACACCACATACTTACCGTCTTCCTAGCAGCCCCAGCAGGACATCGGTTGCTCTAGTCTGTTGAGGGGCGGAGCCACGGGTGACTGCCGGCTAGCACCGCCCTCCACCCAGACCAGAGGTGTGGAGAGTCGGCGGGGAGGAGGAATAATGAAGCATGGAGCCGATGCCGGCGATGGCTCTCTGCTTCATTATGGCAGCTGTCTCTGCTACCTATGGATGCAGGGACAACTGCCAGAAAGCGGGACATACTGTACCTCCCCCGTACCAGAACAGCAGCGGGACAGCCACTGCAATCTGCGACTGTCCCGCAGATTAGACGGTCTGGGAGGTATGCTATAACAACTGCTGCTTTGATACAGTTCACACAAATGCAGTGGTTTTCTTCTCCTGCTCACACCCACCAGTTTCACCAATATTGAGTGCACATTCAGAACTTGTGAGCTCACATCATTTACCCCATTAACCCCTTATGTCCTGTACTGCCGCCAAAGCGTTGGATGTCACCGTTACCTGAGGAGTCATCGCTTTACACAGAATGTCCTATCAATCATGGTAACCGCTTGATGTATGCAAATTACCTGCTGGGTTTATGGACACAGAGCATCTCAAGGGATGACTATACATTTCCCCTCTATTCCCTACAATCCTTTATTTCCATTGTAACTCACTCATGAATAATGTAATGCGCCTGTTTTCAACTTTACAATAGAAACAGGAGAAGCTATGCATGGAAATGCTACACTAGATCCTATATACCTCTGTAAAAAGCTTCACTGCTAAATAAAGCAGTAAATAAGGTCAGAATAAATCCATCCTAGGTAAGCCTTTTATGCTGCTAGTGTCAAGCGCCATCCTGCAACTTTCATCCAAACATCCAAAAGATTAAAAAGAGGTCATTGTTTAGTATGAAAGGCACAGGCTGGCTCTCTTGAATATTACACATAAATGAGTTGCGTTTATCTCATGGCTGAATAGTAGATGCTTTATTCTCCGATGCTCTAAACTATTCTGGTGAGAGGGGATGTGGGGTTCATTCCAGAATGTCAAGCTGCAGGTACAATTGGGGTGGCCTCAACACTACATTGGGTCTCCCGGATACCGTCGAGGTGTCGCCATGTGTTACTGCTCTCTGGAGGGGTTGGTAAGGCATGGTGCACCCAAATGGGAATTGAATCCAGAGAGTCTGGGTCTGCACTAAACCAGTGTGCTTCTCTACTGCAGGAACTCAAGTGCAAAATAATACAGGCAGTGCACTGAGATAACTTCTCTAGTCTCCGCCCTGGCAGAAGAAGGTTTTGTGCTGAGGAAAGGCCTGAGCTAGCTGTTCCTCTATCTCAGAAGGCTGGTACCCTGGCCAAAGGCTAAAGGCCCACAGTCTGTGGCTCAGAAGTCTGGCTGGCTCCTTGGTCACAGGGCTGGTGATTCAGGGTATGTGGCAGAGCATCCTCATCTCAGCGTTTTCTTCTGGTCAGAACTGCAGAACTCTAGGGACTCTGACTGCTCTCCTTATATGCAGTTTCTTGCTGAACTAGAACCTTCTAGTAGAAGGGTGGAGTGGAGAAACTCAGCCCAAACAAATACAATGTTACACTTTCCGTCTGTCATAGACTTACATTAGACCTTCAATAATACTCAATCGCAATGACTGAGCAATTTTTCCAGACAAAAATAAACCATTAGACATAATAAAATAAGGTAAAAAGTCAATCTGTCTGGTTTTGGTGGTAAACAAGTCTGGATTTTTCCCTCTAAAACATGCTCTTCTTTAACTCTTATGGTAACTGTGGAAAATTAATAGCTTCTCATTATTAGCTAGAAAGTCCCAAACATGTCTCAGTATTCATTAACCCTTTCCACAGTGCCAAGCAAATACAGTGCAAATGAACAGGATATATATATCACAACAAACGTATAAAATGCAGTTACACCGTATTAAACAGTGCAAGTTAACCCTTTAAAGTGAAATAAAGTAAGCAATTGATGACTTTGCATAAAATAAATAGGGGCAAATGTCCAGACTTCAAAGTACCCCTACTATAGGGTACTACACCATCAGCGAGGTGCAGCCTTCATAGTGTGAATGGAGAGCTCTTAGAGGCTGTTGAAATTCTAGGAAAACATTGCGTGATATGCCAGAAGAAAAAAAGCAGGATGGATTCTCAGGAGTTCAAAGCAGTGGTTTATTTGTTAAAAGCCTATACAGTCATGGCCAAAAGTTTTGAGAATGACACAAATATTATATTTTCACATGATCTGCTGCCCTCTGGTTTTTATGTGTGTTTGTCAGATGTTTTTATCACATACAGAAATATAATTGCAATCATATTATGAGTAACAAAAGCTTATATTGACAGTTAGAATGAGTTAATGCAGCAAGTCAATATTTGTGACCCTTCTTCTTCAGGACCTCTGCAATTCTCCCTGGCATGCTCTCAATCAACTTCTGGACCAAATCCTGACTGATAGCAGTCCATTCTTGCACAATCAATGCTTGCATTTTGTCAGAATTTGTAGGTTTTTGTTTGTCCACCCGTCTCTTGATGATTGACCACAAGTTCTGGGGAGTTTCCAGGCCATGGACCCAAAATCTCTATGTTTTGTTCCCTGAGCCATTTAGTTATCACCTTTGCTTTATGGCAAGGTGCTCCATCATGCTGGAAAAGGCATTGTTGATCGCCAAACTGCTCTTGGACGGTTGGGAGAAGTTGCTCTCGGAGGACATTCTGGTACCATTCTTTATTCATGGCTGTGTTTTTAGGCAAGACTGTGAGAGAGCCGATTCCCTTGGCTGAGAAGCAACCCCACACATGAATGGTTTCAGGATGCTTTACAGTTGGCATGAGACAAGACTGGTGGTAGCGCTCACCTCGTCTTCTCCGAATAAGCTGTTTTCCAGATGTCCCAAACAATCGAAAAGGGGATTCATCAGAGAAAATGACTTTACCCCAGTCCTCAGCAGTCCACTCCCTGTACCTTTTAATATCACATCAAAGAATTTTGGAGCGCAATGCAACACCAATACGGTGTGCACCAAACAGGGCTCTCTAATTATTTACCACAAATGAAATAACAGTATATGCAATGAAATATAAAAAAGATTTTTTTATTTTAAATATATTAAAAGAATACACACAAGCATTAAATACATAGTTGGCGATGGAAAGGTCCTCAGCGGACACACAAGAAGAAAGACGCAGGGCAAACAGGGTGGCAATGTTCAAATCATGATGATACAAGGAGTCATAATAATTGAAAAAGCATATCTACAACTATTAAACTACATAATAAAGTGCCAGTGCCTCAAAAATACCTTAGTATCATACATACAATCAATTACATTCATGTGAAAAAATGGTAAATTACCGACCACAGGCCCTCCACTCTCGACGCGCGTTTCGCTCACTGCTTCATCAGGAGATGTCACACAGTCATAGACACAGATATATATACCCCAAATATCCACTCACATGCCTTACACCTGGTAATGGGCGTTCCCATTCAATCCATGGGCCTTCACAACCGGATGTGATGTCATATGTTTTCTTACTCCGCAAACATACCAAAGGTATGTCAATAACTCCTACTCAAACAATCATCCCTCTAAGTGTGACCATAAACTTACCATTCATACAACCCATACTCATTTATGTGCCCCACTACATCGGGAAGAGCCGCACGCTCCACCCTGGAACGCACGCCACACCCGGAAGTACGGGCCACACCAAAAGCGCGTCATCCCCATCCAATGCCCGGAAGTGGCGTGCGTTCCACCCCGGAACGCACGCTCAGATCCTGCAGCGTCCATCATAGATACCTCCTCCGATACCCGGAAATCATATGTATTCCACCCTGGAACGCAACCAATTAGGGCCTCACACAATCACATGATCAATGGACAACACTCAAGGATACATCAAAACAACACATAATAACATACGGATAATTGTGACTTATAGGTTCTCTCAAATACCAATTCATGTGCATACCCTCATCAATAACCAATAAAAAGTGCATACCTCATATGTTATAAATACACCCATATTGATACACATCATCATGCGTATTATTAATCCATGACCCCCAACCTTAAAAACCTGTATGATAATAATACCCATGATAGATAAACAATTATAAGTGAATAGACAATGATAATGCATAAAAAACCTATTATATTAACACATGATTATATACAATTCATACCCAAAACCAAAGTAAGTTGTGTAATAATAATTATAAAAAAAATCCAATATAGATATACATATTCAACAGAAGTGAGACACCAACAGTGACACACAGTGAAGTGCTCCCAAGTGACACACGTGATACACCTAAATAATAAATACAGAATATCAGTCTGTCCCTGATGTTTTTTCTGGAGAGAAGTGGCTTCTTTGCTGCCCTCCTTGAGACCAGGCCTTGCTCCAAGAGTCTCCGCCTCACAGTGCGTGCAGATGCACTCACACCTGCCTGCTGCCATTCCTGAGCAAGCTCTGCACTGCTGGTAGCCCGATCCCGCAGCTGAAACACTTTTAAGAGACAGTCCTGGCGCTTGCTGGTCTTTCTTGGGCGCCCTGGAGCCTTTTTGGCAACAATGGAACCTCTCTCCTTGAAGTTCTTGATGATGCGATAGATTGTTGACTGAGGTGCAATCTTTCTAGCTGCGATACTCTTCCCTGTTAGGCCATTTTTGTGCAGTGCAATGATGACTGCACGTGTTTCTTTAGAGATAACCATGGTTAACAGAAGAGAAACAATGATGCCAAGCACCAGCCTCCTTTTAAAGTGTCCAGTGGTGTCATTCTTACTTAATCATGACAGATTGATCTCCAGCCCTGTCCTCATCAACACCCACACCTGTGTTAATGGAGCAATCACTGAAACGATGTTAGCTGGTCCTTTTAAGGCAGGGCTGCAATGATGTTGAAATGTGTTTTGGGGGATAAAGTTCATTTTCTAGGCAAATATTGACTTTGCAAGTAATTGCTGTTAAGCTGATCGCTCTTTATAACATTCTGGAGTATATGCAAATTGCCATTATAAAAACTGAAGCAGTAGACTTTGTAAAAATTAATATTTGTATCATTCTCAAAACTTTTGGCCATGACTGTACATTAAAATCCTCCATGTAAAGCGTTTCAAAGAGGGTCCCAGGCTCCATAGGAACATAGCTGTGGCAGACCTTAAAGCATTCAGAGGGTCTGCAGGTGCCACAGTAACTGAATCTCATCGCAGGGATGCCGTTTGGACCTTGTGAGTGCATTGCTCCCAAGGAAAGACCTCTCAAATGTCATTGTCCCAATTGACCATGGCATCTGATGGGCAAAATGTCTGTAATTGGTGTTATCGCCGATCACCGACCTTGCCTCCAAGCACATCGAGCACCTGACGCCTTTGGCTAGGTTTTTAAGAGGGTTAACTATCATTTAGTTTAAGTCAATACTATTAATAGAAGTGAAGTTTGAAGACACATCTGTGACAAATGTCAGGGGAGGTAATTAGAGCCACTGCGTTATGGTGAAAAAGCATTTTGCGAATATCTCACATTTGTTAGGGTCAATTGTATGTCGTAGCGCTCAGAAGCTGAAGACCAGACTTCTGCCATACATATATGGTGGTGGTCAGGAAGGAGTTAACTTACACCAGTTTTCAGGTGTAAATTATAGTAAATGTTCTGAATGGCTTTGGGGCAATTGTTTCTTATTGCATTTTACTCATTTTGGGCTAAGAATCATTTTTTCCAATGGGTCTTAAGTAAAACTTTGCTGCAGTTTTTGTTCTACAGGGTTAAGGTTCAGTCTGCGTGAAGGGTACCTTGCATTCAGTTTCACAGTAAACCAGTCAGGTTGCTGCTTTGACAGCTTGATGTAGAGCCCTTATCTCTGAATTCCTGACAGCTGATAAACATTCATTATAGCTAAATTCTTATCAAACTGCTCCTGCCTACCGCTAAAGCCTGGCATAGCATATCAGTACAGGGTATCCTGCAACAATGTATTATGCAGAGGTTTCAGCGGAGTTGAAGCCAGACACCTGTTACGGCTTTACGCAAATGAGAGCTTCAGTGCACCAAGGGGTGTGCCCAGCACTGGAAAGCTTTGGTGCACTGAGTGGCTGGACCGGACCCCTCAGGGCACCAAAGCTTTAATTTGCATAAAGAATAAGAGCCTTTTTACTCAGGCCTGCTACAAGACAGGTATTATTTTGATCAACAGGGTCAACCCTACCATGCAGAGTATACTTTGTAAAATAGGGTTGATCCTGCTGACCAGAGCAATTTTGTTTTGAATGTTAGGGCAGTGCAATGTTACAGTATGGGCGCTGCAGTGTGGAATATTGGTGGTTAATACTTTGTAGAGAGCAGCCAATTGATACGTCCTGAAATCCACGCCTGAACGACATTGTGTGAATGTGTCCTAAGGGGAAGACCTATGGAGCCAGGAGGCAATCTCCAGTACGAATGCCATTACACACAATTTGTAAGCGCTGATTATTTCATGTGGTGATTGACCTCAATGAGATGGATTTGTGCTGTACCAAACAATGCTGGAAATCTACGGACAATTTGTTACGTGGGGGCAAATCGCTGAACAAGGTCCATTTGCCAAGGACCGAGTAAATTGCAGCGCGGGCTAATTAGCTCATCACGCTGTGCTGATTATGTTATTATGTTTCCCTTCAATCAATTTTATTGAATATTTGACGGCAACGTGCAGAATAAAAGAAGAGAACATCTAGAAGCAACGTCTACCTAATGTGCACGGCCAGATGTACAGCAGAAGGATTAATTTCTAGGTAAGTCTTTTACTACCAAGGAGCCTTGAAATGGAAGGTTACAGTCCTTAAAGGTATTCTCCAGGAATTAAGAAAATGAAAATACCTAAATATTACATTATTATAAATATATTCCTAAATATCTTTCATTAGTTATAATGGCTCGTTTTGTCTAGGGAGCAATCATTAGGAGAAATAAAATGGCCGCCGTCCTATTAGTTCACAGAGAACCTGTCCTAATCACACAGCAGGACACTGAGGTAAAGAGCTGCCTCATCCTCCTCTCTGCTCTACTGGTCAGGGATTATGATCCTGAATACAGGTGATAAGGTCTTCAGCTGAATCTCTGTAGGAATGGAGTTCATGAGGAGACATGAAGTACAGAGAGGAGATGTGGATGTGGGTAAGGAGCAGCAGCTCTTGCATGGAGTCTCCATTACCACAGTCTGTCCTGTCCATCCTCTGTCATTTCCGTTGTGTTGCAGCCCCATTGAAGTGAATGGTTCCGCATACGGGCCGCAAAAAAGATGTAACGTACATGGAAACATAATACGTTAGTCTACATGAGCCCTTATCCTGACATTACCCTGCCTGCAGCCACCACTAGGGGGAGCTCACTGCACACTGTCTTGTAATTGAGTTCAATATATAACAGTATGCAATAAGCTCCTCAGCACCCTCTAGTGGCAGCAGGAAGGAAGCATGCTAATTTTTAAAGGTTCATCTGTCAGCAGATTTGCGCCTATCAAACTGGTTGACCTGTTCCATGTGCGCTTGGCAGCTGAAGGCATCTGTGTTGGTCCCATGTTTATAAGTACCTGCCTTGATGAGAAAAATTTTGTAATATGCAAATGAGCCCCTAGGAGCAATTGGAGCATTGTTTACAGCTAGAGGCTCTGCTCTGTCTGCAACTGTCGCGCCCTCTGACAAGGCCAGGCATTGAAAACGCCATCATACCTGGCCTTGTCAATCACACTGCAGAGGGTGCGACAGTTGCAGAGAGAGCAGAGCCTCTAGGTGTAATGGTAACGCCCCCGTTGCTCCTAGAGGCTCATTTGCATATATGAAAACCTCATTTTTCTCAGCAATGCGGGCACATATGAACATGGGACCAACACAGATGCCTTCAGCTGCCAAGTGCACACGTAACAGGTCAGCCAGTGTCATAGGTACAAAACTGCTGACAGATGCCCTTTAAAGCTTTGTCTACGCAAAAGAGCTGTGAACGTTATACAGATATAAAATAAAATTAATGAACACTAAATGTTTAGCTCTAGATTATAAAGACACATTTTTGGGTTTACAGCACTTTTACTATTTAACCCTTTCATGTGATCAGTTACTTTTATGCTGTGCTACAAAGGGATCTTTTTCCAAGCTGCCCTAAAAAGAGAAAGATATGGTCCGCGAAGGTGCAGTGAAGGGTTAAAGAGACATTTACCAGCGGCAGAGCTACAGGAGGTTGATAATAGAGGGTTACACAGTTATACGATGTTGCTTGAGTGTAAGTAATGAGCAATCTTGGACGGCAGTGACATGTCAGCATACTGTCAGGATAACGCACCAGCTGTGATCCCCGGGAGAATTTATGGCAGTTATGTATGTTCTACGGCACATGAGTTATACTGAGCCTTAGCGCCAATTATCTGAAACAGGGGGCCACATTATTACTAAAAATGGATACTATGCTAATTTTCCTCTTGCACAATAATTATTGCACTGATATTGGAGCCTTAGTGAATCTCCACCCTTCTATGTCAGGTCATATTTAGTTCCAAGATTCTGCAATGATTGATTCTTAATATAATAGTTTTGTTTTAGTTTTTTATTTATAGAGAACTCCAAATCCCTTGCATAGACAAAGATGCATAGACATAGTGCAGCCACTAGAGGGAGCATGGGAGCTTACTTCTTATACATGCAGTATGCAGTAAGCGCTTAAGCTCCCCCTAGAGGAAGCTGCAGGCAGTCAGCTTCTTATCGTCTAGATCAAGGATGGTCAACCTGCAGCCCTCCAGCTGTTGCAAAACGACGACTCCCAGCATGCCCGAATAGCTGTAGCTGTTCAGGCATGCTGGGATTTGTAGTTTTTCAACAGCTGGAGGGCCGCAGGTCAGGCATCCCTGGTCTAGATCTATGTCTATTCAGGAGATTTGTTGCTCTGTATCAGAAAAACAAAGCTCTGACCACTATAAAGATATATAAATCAGAAAATATTGAGCCAATTTCAGATAGTGAAAAGTCAAATCAAAAGACTCGATATTCAATTTAAGGTTGTTTTCCCCCAATTTTATCCAATAGCCAGAATTCCTTTTCTTGCCCTTTAGCAAAAAATAATGTTACTAAAAAGTTCCTGTGTCTTATAGTCCACTGTCAGTGTAGTCCAACAATGCCAGACCCCCATGACTGCTTCCTTAATGATCCAGCAGAGCACTCATACAGCACTCTGCTGGATCAATGAGAGAGCTCTGCTCCTGCACACTTCTCTCCCTGCCTGACACCGATCTGTGTGATCAGCACATGCAGCAGTTACTGAGATGGAAGCTCTGAAATGCAGCTTAAGGACCTTTAACCTTTGATGATGTCACCGGTGGCCGAGACCAGATGGGTAGTGCAGAAAAATTAGTTTTTACTAAAGATGCATCCTGTCTATATGTGTGTATTGCAGAGCCCTGTGTGTGTGAGTGCATCTAGCAGAGCTTCGTGTGTATGTAGCATTGCTGTGTGTGTGCCTGTAGCAGGACTAGTAGTGCTGTGTTTGTTGTGTGCATTTAGCAGACCTGTGTGTGCATGTATTATAGCTGTGTTTGTTGTGTGCATGTAGCATATCTGTGTGTGTGTGCATTTAGCAGACCTGTGTGTGTGCGTGTATTATAGCTATGTGTGTGTGTATGTAGCAGGGCTGTGTGAACGTAGCAGTGCTGTGTGCGCATGTAGCGGGGCTGTGTTTATTGTGTGCATTTGCTAGACCTGTGTGTGCGCATGTAGCAGAGAAATTATTTTTTTAGCTTTCTGTGGTCTAAACCTGGGGTGCGTCTTATAGTCCAGAAAATATGTTAAAATTATTTAAATTTACTTGTACACTCTTGGGGGCAAGTTTTTTTTATTATTGTACTCATTTTGAGCTAAATTTTTTTTTTCATTTGGTCTTTATTAAAAAATGTTGAACCCCTTTCTCTGTACCGGGCTGAGTTTCTCTAGTAGCGGGCTCTGAATTTTCAGTCTGCTCTGTCAGGCAGCTTAGCTGACGGCTCCTTATCTCTGATCTCTGACGACCTAAACACTCATTATAGCTAAACTTTTATCTGACTGATAAGAATGTGGCTAAGTATTTATGACCTCTTAGTAATTTAGAGGTAAGTTTTATTAGATGACAAGCACAAACTGAAAGTGAAAGTACAATTCACACAGCTAGACAAACCATTAACCCTTTGTGACAGAATGGCTCAGTATTTTTAATAAAGACCAAATGATAAAATGATTTTTAGCCCAAAGTGAGTAATATGCAATCATAAAAAGAAAATTACCCTTGAAGGTGGACATAGCCTTTAATTACTAAAATAGACACGTCAGGAGAGCTGACAGGTGAGTAATTTCCTCACTTCTTATATCTCAGGTAGGCACCAGGGTAAAATTTATAGAGTAAAAAGTACAAATTTTATTAAAAAAATAAATCAACAGCAAGAAAGGTGCAAGGTTAGAGAAAGGTTAAAAGAGGGAAGGGAACACAGAGGGAACACTGCATTCCACCTCCAACCAGTATGACCAGTTGGACAGTACTGGTTGTTTTTCAGTAGATGAAAATAATGCGATTATCAAGGTAAATAAAATCCACGTAAAAGCGGAAAACGCAATAAAAGCTAATACTCCTGAGAAATCTGTACGGAACAGATAAGCATCGCTCGTGTGACAGAGGCCGGAGCGAAACATTTATAATCACATGTAATGGAGATGTACTAAGAGAGCGTCGTTATAAAGAGGAGCGATCTAGTAAAATGTCAAGGGAAATGACAGGTAATGGATGTGCAGAATGTATCACAGTTAATTACACGCCACATCATAGCACACACCATGCACCTATCACTCCCATCTTCCGCTTCGGTCAATCAATGTCTTACATGAGGAAAATAAATTGCTCCATTTTATACAAAAAACAAAACAGGAAACCTCTATATTACAGCCCAGAGGAAAACGAGGTATAAATGCGCTCAACATATAGTAGGACTACAGCGTGGCGAGGACATGTACACCACTAGGGGCCCCTGTGGCCAATTAAAAAAAACACCAAATAATGATTGCTACCAGAATCATCGGGTTTTCAGATGATTGGGATTTTATTTTCCATGGAGAGCAAACCTGAAGTTGCATAATGACTGGAGCTTAAAATGTCTTGCTGTTAGGCCTGGGCCTTCTGCCATAACTCCCGCTGTCTCACCTATCATATCCCCAGCATCTCCTGCCTTGATGCCCACTGCTGTCTCCTCTGGCCACGCTGCCTCCGTGCTCCATCCCATGCTTGTGTCCCACAGGAGTGCGAGCTCACCTCTTCCTGTCTTTCTGCCTCCCAGCACGGCCTCTGTGCAGGGTTACAAGGTGAAATAGCAGCTTCCTCTTTCAGAAAGTTGTCTGAGTGTTGAGTTACTAACAGTAATAGCAAAGGTGTTCTGTTCTGATCTTCTGTGTTTGACCATTCTGTTTGCCTGCCTCCTCCATCGACTACTGGCCCTGTCTGACCCTTTGTACCACGCTATTATCTGATACCGGCTTCTGGCGTCTTGTCTCTGACTACCCTTCAGCTTCTGCCTCTGACAATCATCATCAGCTAATGCCTTTACTCCAGTCTTCTCTGCAATACTACATCTCACCACTGGTATTGGACTCTGTTCACACTAACTGCGGTTCTTACTGCAACTTGAGCTACTGAAGCGATACCTGTTGTCTGACTCTGTGAGTCCGCTGTCAACCATATTAGCTAAGTCTGTAGGTAGTGGTTCCGTTTCTCTCTTGCTGTGTTCTGTCCTGTCTCCTGTGGGAGTGCTGAATAACTCTCTAGAGATTAGTGGCTAACATCCCTTGGTTGACACAGGGAATACACACGTCTCGCCCACTGGTGGTAACACTTGCAGTGCTTATGACGCCATGCTGCTTTGGCCTAAATGGATAGATCTAGAAGTGTCATACAAGTACATGGACATCGAGATATCAAAGTCATCTTGGTGGAGATCATTCATTTTATGTTAATCTGTGAAGCAAAGCTCTTCTATGATATCATTATGGCAACATGTACCCACCACCAGGGGGAGCTAACAGTGTTTGGATTTACTACGTTTAAAGGCTATGGTCACCTTCAGGGTGGCTCAGGTCACCTTCAGTACAGGCTGGCTCAGGCGGCGCGATGACGTCATCCCGCCGCCTGAGCCGTACAGCGCGGGACACAGGCCAGAAGAGGCCTGCATCGCATCACTGCCAGCACCATGGAGGTAAGTATAAGTGTTTATTTTTTTTATTGTTGCAATCACGGACCGGAGCTCTATTGGAGGCACTGGGGGCATTTTTACTGGCACTGG
>ONZH01000259.1:0-43178 GCA_900303285.1 Rhinella marina
CTTCGCACACAAACGCTGAGCCAACAGGCAATTTTTCTGAGGGCCAACTGGCGCTCTTTACAAACAATGTTTTCGGAGGGCCACCTACAGGCCCTTTCTCCAATAAATTTTTTAGGAGCGTCAACTACAGACACTCAAAAACAATTTTTCAGGAGGGTTAACTACAGACACTCAAAAACAATTTTTCTGGATGGTCAACTTCAGACATTGCAAAACAAATTTTTGGGAGGCTCACCTACAGCCATTTGACTGCAATCTCAGTCTGACCAAAGCATTGGTGGTGTCACAGCCATGCTGTGTCAGGGTAAATTTTTGGGTGGTTCACCTTCTACCTCAGTCTAACTTGTTCACTCTGTTGTCACCGCCATGCTGTGTCAGGGTAAATTTTTGGGTGGTTCACCGGCTACCTCAAGTAATTTGGTCAATTGGGGGTGTCACCGCCATGCTGTGTCAGAGTAAAATTTTATGTGCTTCACCTGCTACCTCAGTATAACTTGGTCACTTTGTTGTCACCGCCATGCTGTGTCAGGGTAAATTTTTGGGTGGTTCACCGGCTACCTCAAGTAACTTGGTCAATTGGGGGTGTCACCGCCATGCTGTGTCAAGGTAAAATTTTATGTGCTTCACCTGCTACCTCAGTCTAACTTGGTCACTCTGGGTTCACCGCCATGCTGTGTCAGGCTACATGTTTGGGTGGCTCACCTGCTACCTCCACTAACTTGGTCACTTGTTGGTGTCATCACTACTGTGCCGCACACCACATAATTGTTCACTGGACTGTAGTATATATAACTGAGAGAAAAAACGTACTCTTTAGACTGTGGCTACTGTACAGCACACTACAGAATTGTTCACTGCACTGTAGTATATATAACAGAGAAAAAAAACGTACTCTTTAGACTGCGGCTACTGTGCCGCACACTACATAATTGTTCACTGAACTGTAGTATATATAACTGAGAGAAAAAACGTATTTTCTAGACTTCGGCTACTGTGCTGCACACCACATAATTGTTCACTGCACTGTAGTATATATAACTGAGAGAAAAAACTTACTGTTTAGACTGCGGCTAATGTACAGCACACTACAGAATTGTTCACTGCACTGTAGTATATATAACTGAGAGAAAAAACGTACTGTTTAGAATGCGGCTACTGTACAGCACACTGCAGAATTGTTCACTGCACTGTAGTATATATATAACTGAGAGAAAAAACTTACTGTTTAGAATGTGGCTACTGTACAGCACACTACAGAATTGTTCACTGCACTGTAGTATATATAACTGAGAGAAAAAGCGTATTCCCCAGACTGCACTACAGATCCCAACAAGCCAAGGTACAGCAGCAGCAAAAATGAGTACTGAGAGGACTTTGGTCAATTTCTTTGGGGTCTGTGTGGACCACATGCTGTCCCCTTTCTGCCACCAGTCGCTTTGCACAGTGTGCAGCCAAGATGGCGGTAGCTGAACTACAAGTCCCAGCCAGCAGCCAGGAGGAGACCAAAAAAAAAGGCGCTTGTAGCCCTTAGAAGGGCTGTTGGGTTTTTTGAGGGTGATTCCTGCCTAACCAAAATCTAAATTGAGGCCCTAACACTCTCCCTGACAGACAGCAGCTCTATGCCTAATCTCATCCAGGCGGCCTCTGAGGCGAGCAGCGCGGGACCAGATTCTTATATTCCCAGGTCATCTGATCTGGCCAGCCAATCCCTGCTATCAACTTGTAGGGGTTCCACGTGATGCTAGGAGGTACCAAAGACTCTCCTGCATGTTGATTGGCTGAGAAAAAGGCGCCTAACATTCAGGAAGAGGAAGATGCCATTTCCTCGAGTATCGCGATATGCTCGTATCGAGCACGTACAAATACCCTAATGCTCGAATGAGCACCAAGCTCAGACGAGCATGTTCGCTCATCTCTACCCACAACTAACCAAATAAGTGAAGTGTGAACTGAGCCTAATAGTGAAACACAGTCATTCTACAGCTAACAGAAGTGATTCAAAAGCATGTGTTTGAACTTTTTTTTCTCCAATACTTTATTGGCACTGCCTCCATGTCCTTCTTTTGTTCCACTATAGAGTCATTAGGACACAGCTCCTGCAAGGGTGCACAGTGTCTTCCCCCTTTCTGAAGGCTGCTGTATGCTTTTCTTTTGGTTTAGCTAAGGATTAGCTAGAACTGTTGGTGGCCTGCACGACAATGCACACATCCATATACTGTATGACACTTGCCTGTCACAGTAACTGTTTCACTACGAGAAAGGACTAGCTATGCATGTTGCTGCAAGGCACAGTGATATACACCAAAATACACTCTCCCTGCAGTTTAACTGTAGGCTGGAATGTAGCTGATTTAACATGATTTGTGACAAATTTATTCGGAACAAAACAAATTTCTCGGAGAAATTTGTTGAGGCATCCAAATTTAATTTTTCTACATTTCATTCTTCTCTAGTCATGTGCAATCTATCTATCTATTTGAAGGGGCTGCAAAAAAAAAATGCTGATCGGCACTCGCCATTACACAGGGTCAGGGTAATAGAAAGTAAATGGAGGAGGAATGATTACTACCACAGTCATTCCTCGCTCACCTACTGATTATCAGCAGCACATCCATGATTACACAGCAACTATGCTGCATATAATCAGCTAACAAATATGCATTTTCTCATTTTTCATTTGTTAGGCGGTACAATTATGCAGGCCATTTATTGGGAATAAGCATTCCCATGAACAGTGCAGTGTAATAAGGCCCTAAAGGGAATTTGTCACCACGATCTTGGACTATTATCTACAGTACTACATGAGTAGTTCTACAGATAAGTCCAAACCACCCTTTTTAATTTTCCTACTGCCATCCATTTCCACTCTGTCAACACTTACAGATGTACTAACATACACAGTAAGGACTGCTGTGCCACACTAAAATAATAGAGAGGGCTCATGCGCTCATGCACAGCAATCCTGACAATGTATTTAAGCATAGTTCTGAGCGCTCAGAGCAGGGAACAGAGGGCAGTAGAAAAATAAAAAAATAGTGATCTGTACTCCTTCTCTGCAGTACATGTAGTACTGCAGATTATACTCCAAAATCGTGCTGACAGATTCCCTTTAAGTGGTGATATTCTCTTCTCCTGCTATCCTGCCTCCTATTTTTAAGTTAACGCTTTCCTTCTCAGAGGAAGGCACTCATTGGTTAATAATGACTAGAGATGAGCGAATCTATTCGCCGATTCGTTGATTCCTATCGAATCTTGGAAATTTTTAGCTACAAAGCGAATCTGAATATTAGGTGATTCTCTTCGGCTTTGTATGCATTCGCTACGTAGTTTGTCCTATAAATTATACGCTATTGCTACGTATAAGTTACTGTTGCGTACGAATTCAATTCATTTGTGAAATTTTACTGTTAGTGCGTTTATCGTGTACAAAAGCCCAGGAGGAAAACGATCAGGGGGCAGGGCTTGCTCTGATTGGCACAGGCTCGGTAAGCCAGTGACGCATCACTTCTACTGCGACTGCTGAGACGAGCAGAAGCACTGTTTGTGAAGTTCTGAGACTCTGAGACCTGTTTTGTGAAAATCAGGGTGTAATTGCTCTGGGAATCCCTATTACACATATCAGGGATACTGCAGGGCAAGTGCAGGGCCAGTTCAGGGCTAGTAATTAATCAGGCAGGGAGAGAGAGATAGGGAGAGACAGGGAGATACTGTACAGGGACAAAGACCAGCTGCAGGGTCACAGAGTGAATTGAAAAATGTCTGGAATGGATAAGCAAAAAGGGTCCAGTTCCAGCCAGACCTCGAGTTCTAAAAAAAAGGAGAAGGTGGCACAGGGCAGAAGTGCCAAAGGACCGGTAGCCAGAGCATCTACCAGTAGTATTCACAATACTTGGCCGTTGTTCCACCAGGCTAACCCACCAAGGGGCAAAATTGTAGTGGAGGAGAAAGTGGATGAGGTAGTGGAATGGATGTCACGCTCATCTCAGGCTCAGCCAGATGATCTGCTGTCATCTACTGATACAGTATCCATATGAAGCCAGGGGTCAGACTCAGAGCATTCCTCCTGCTCGACCACTCCTCTCCAGCAAAGCCTGTCATTTTCATACGCACTTTGTATGCTTATGCGTACGTGTTCAAAAATGTTGCGTACCTTTTTACCTGAACGTTCGTTATTAGTGCGCGAATGTTCGCTAAATAAGGCCATAATAAAGCCATATAATTACGTATGTTTTGTACGCAAATTCAACTAATCTATTCGTCGAATATACGAATCTTAGGAAAAGCTCGGCGAATGTTCGGCGAATAAAATTTTGCATGATTCGCTCATCTCTAATAATGACTAAACACTTTTTTGTGATTTAGCAACATGATGATGTTTAACGGTTCTAACTTTTTTATTGGGACTACCAAAATAATTTTTGTGATGCTTTTAGCTTCATTTGGGAAAAAACATGCAAAATGTTTAGCTATTTATTCTCTAAATATACAAACTGACACCAAAATAAGTGATCAAAATGGTTTCCCTTTATATAATTTGTATAAGTTTGCACAGTTTACGCTTCATGCGGCCCGCCGGATTTACTATAATTTACCTCAGAAACTGGCGTAAGTTATATAAGTCAATTTCTGGCATATGGCAGGGCAGCTAATGCACCTAACTTATTAAAAGGCACCTACCTCTTAATAAATTCAAGACTGATGTGTGCGTACATCAGTATTGATAAATCTTCCTCAATATGTCACCCCAAGAGGTCAGTAAAAGATGGCTGGGGGACAATGAGCCTTTCTTTTTATTCTTTTTTCAATTTTTCTACTGTAACTGGGGTATACAAATAAGCCATAGTTACAGGGTAAAACATCCCCCTGGCGAGACATTGTACACAGACAGAGCTGATCAGGGTCTGATGAGACCCTGCTGCTCTTCTTCTATTTATTGCATAGTGCTCAGTGAGCACTATGGGGTCATTTATTAAGACTAGTGTTTTAGACCCCAGTCTTAATAACCCCTATGTCAGGCGGTAGATCCGCTGAAGTTATGAAGAGGCGCTAGCCTCTACATAACTTCGGCACAACCAGCTCCAGTGTAAATGTAAGCTGGCTTCCTTGCTGAGTTACATTTAGATGAATTTCTATAACAAACAGGTGCTAAGACAGGCGTAGGAAAATGATGAATGAGACGGGCTGGCCCCTTCCCCAGCCACGTCGCGCCCACTTTTTTAGACCTGGCACAAGTGGGTTAAAGTAACAGATTGCGTCGGAACTAACTTTTGAGTCACAATCGCCAAAAATATGTCTAAATCCTATCATGTTTGATACTGTCTGCTGAGTTCTGTATATAATCCTATCCTGTGTGATACTGTCTGCTGAGTTCTGTGTCTAATCCTATCTTGTGTTATACTGTCTGCTGAGCTGTGTATCTAATCCTATCATGTGTGATACCATCTGCTGAGCTGTTTATCTAATCCTATCATGTGTGATGCTGTCTGCTGAGCTGTGGATCGAATCCTATTATGTGTGATACTGTCTGTTGAGCGGTGTCTCTAATTCTATCATGTTTGATACTGTCTGCTGAGTTCTGTATCTAATAATATCCTGTGTGATACTGCCTGGTGAGTTCTGTGTCTAATCCTATTTTGTGTTATACTGTCTGCTGAGCGGTGTATCTAAACCTATTCTGTGTGATAATGTCTGCTGAGTTGTGTATCTAATCCTATCTTGTGTTATACTGTCTGCTGAGCTGTGTATCTAATCCTATCTTGTGTGATATTGTTTTCTCAGCGGTGTATCTAATCCTATCATGTGTGATACTGTCTGCTGAGTTCTTTATCTAATTCTATCACGTGTGATACTGTCTGCTGAGCTGTGTGTCTAATCCTATCTTGTGTTATACTGTCTGCTGAGCTGTGTATCTAATCCTATCATGTGTGATACTGTCTGCTGAGCTGTGTATCTAATCCTATTATATGTGATACTGTCTGCTAAGCTGTGTATCTAATCCTATCATGTGTCATACTGTCTGCTGAGCTGTGTATCTAATCCTATCCTCTTTGATACTCTCTGCTGAACCGTGTATCTAATCCTATTCTGTTTGATACTATCTTCTGAGCTGTGTATCTAATTCTATCATTTATGATACTGCCCTGTGAGCTGTGTATCTAATCCTACCATGTATGATACTGTCTGCTGAACTGCTAAACTGTATATCTAATAGTGTCATGTGTGATAATGTTTGCTAACCTGCTGCATCTAATCCTGTTACATAGTGGAAGGAGCAGTGTCCACAGCAGCACAGAGGATTTCAGGAGATAAGTGTGCTGATCTTGTGGAGGTCACAGGATGGGAGTTACACAGTGAAAGGAGCAGGTATTCAGCAGCACAGAGGATTTCAGGTGAGGAGTGTGCTGATCTTGTGGAGGTCACAGGATGACAGGGCTCATGCACATGGCCAATGCCCGGCCATGGCCAGGCAATGCACCAGCCGTGTGCACCATGCATCACGGATCTTGGACCTATTGACTTAAATGGGGCTTCAATCCCAGAAATGTAGTGCAGAACAGAGGCACGGATTGGAAGGCCACAGGAGTGCTTCCGTGGTGTTTCTGTCCATTCCTCCGCACCACAAAAAAAATAGAACATGTTCAAGTTGAATGGGTCTCAATCTGTCTCGCCCACCACACAGATGTTGCCCGTGCATTGGGGACCGCAAATTGTGGTCCCCAATGCATGGACCAGCCTCACAACTTCCGTGTGCATGAGCTATTACATAGTGGAAGGACCAGGGTCCTCCCATCATCACAGAGTATTTTAGGAGAGGAGTGTGCTGATCTTGTGGAGGTCAGAGGATGAGAGTTAGTGGGATGTGCAGGGTCCCAGCAGCACACAGTATTTCAGAAAAGGAGTGTGTTGATCTTGCAGAGGTCACAGGACGAGAGTTACATAGTTGGATGAGCAGGGTCCCAGCAGCACAGAGTATTTCAGGAGAGGAGTATGCTGATCTTGGGGAGGTCAGAGGATGAGAGTTACTGTACATAGTGGAGGAGCAGTGTACCCAGCAGCTCAGAGTAGCTGTGTATCTAATTCTACCTTGTGTGATACTGTCTATGAAGCTATTGTATGTATCTGTATAGAGTGTGATACAGATACAGAGATAAGGAGCTCTCCTTTGTGTAAATACTCCTGACATAAGAGAGGTGGGGTAGGTGCTGCTGTATTTCAGTCCTCACATTCCATTTTTAACAGAAGAGAGTTTTCTGTCCAGATGGGGCAAACTAGTTCTGTAAAACTATGGCCTTTGAAGTTATGGACCACTGACTGGGACAGGACAGCCATCATGGAAAACAAGCAACAGGGCAGACAGACCTTAGTGTGTATATGCCAGAACCCTCCTTCTCCTTGTATGGCACCTCCCTCCATCCACACCTTTTTCTTATGAGGGGATGTCCGCTTCTGGAGGATCCGTAGCAGTTGTACCTCTACTGCAGGCATGGCTGATGGGGCAGCCACCATCAAGGGAAATAATGCTGCCTTTCTGGCCACCTGATATGACAATTTATTCTTCAGGGGTCTGCTCTTTGGTGTGTGCTGGCACCTTCACCACAGCTGCCCTTTGATCTAATATCAGTCCAATATCTGTAGTACGGCCTCAGCATTCTTTATAGGCTTACCTACAGAGCTCAAGAAACTGCGGCTTTGCCAAATGGCTCCAAAGTCATGTGCTACACCAAATGCATACCTTTGAGTCCATATGGATGTTCACCTCTTTTCCCTCACCAAGATTACACATTGCACTGATTGCCTTCAGCTCCGCATCTTGTGTCAAGCAACTAGAAGGGAATGGTTTCTGTATTGTTGCCTCACCATTTTGGACTATGGAATATCTGGTGATGAATCTTCCATGGTCCTTGACCCATGATCTCTAGCCATCTACAAAATACTTAACAGAAGGGTTAGGGGTAGAGATGAGCGAGCACTAAAATGCCGAATTGTTCACGATGCTCGGGTACTCGTTTCGAATAACGAACCCCATTGAAGTCAATGGGAGACTCGAGCATTTTTGCAGGGGACCAAAGTTCTGCACAGGGAAGGTTGCCTGAAAACCTAAAAACCTCAGAAAATGATGGAAACACCACGGAAATGGACAGGAAACAGCAGGGGCAGCATACATGGATGCCTCTGAGGCTGCCTAATCGCACCATTACGCCAAATTCTGGGCAACAGCCTGGTGGTGACCCTCAAGACAATTGTGCTGACCCAGACCAAGATGGGCAAGGCACATGTGCTGGCACATGTTAGGAAAGCACACAACTAGGTACAACGAAGGTCCATCACCGCCTACAGGTGACACCACTGCCAATGCTGGCACTGCTGTCCTATCCCTCGCCCCAGGACGCAGGCATAAGAGTCTCCCTCTCTGCACCCACCCAGTAGTTCATAGCGTACACAAAATTCTCCCAGCACAGTACCCAGCTCTCCCCATCCCAGACAGGCAAACACGCACCATCCACCCTGTCCACAGCAGACACAAAGACCTCCAAGCAAAGTGCCCAGCTTTCGTAATTCCAGACGGGCTAAGACGCACACTGCACCCATCCATTAGTCTCCACACGTGGGTGGGTGCAGAGCTTTTTAGTGCCTCTCAAAACAATGTTTGTGTGCCAGGGCCTGGTAGTAACCCTCCTTGAAGTTGTGGGTGAGAGGCTGCCGGTGACCCTCAAGACAATTTTGGGCGACAGTGTAGTGGCGAGCCTCCAAAAAATCGTGGTGAGAGCATGGAGGTGACCCTCAGAAACAATTGGTTTGAAAAAAGCATGGTGGTGCACCCCTGAATGACAGTCTGTGACTGAGATTGTAGGTGAACCCCCTAAAATTGTAGTCTGGCACACCTTGGTGGTGAACCCCTAAATTACATAGTTTGACTGAGATTGCAGTTTACAACATGGGGGTGAACCCCAGGATGACTTGTTAAGACTGAGATTGCAGTTTACAGCATGGTGGTGAACCCCAGAGTGATTTGGTTAGACTGAGATAGCAGCTGAACCACCCAAAAATTTAGCCTGACACAGCATGGCGGTGACAACTGAGTGATCAATTTAGACTGAGGTAGCAGCTGAACCACCCAAAAATTTACCCAGACACAGCATGGCGGTGACAACAGAGTGACCAAGTTAGACTGAAGTAGCAGCTGAACCACCAAAAAATTTAGCCTGACACAGCATGGCGGTGACAACAGAGTGACCAAGTTAGATGAGGTAGCAGGTGAACCACCCAAAAATTTAGCCTGACACAGCATGGCGGTGACAACAGAGTGACCAAGTTAGGAGGATTGTGGTGGTGAAGGGGTAGTTTTAGGGCGGGAGGCGCTCATACCTTGGTCCTGGGCGGGGGGTTGACTCGCAGAGCCAGCATGTGACACAGGGGAAGGAGCAGTGGTGTGACCCGCAGGAGGTGAACAGCTTGGTTCCACTGAGTCGGGTGTTTAGCACTCATATGCCTGCGCATGCTGGTAGTGGTTAGGCTGGTAGTGGTGGCTCACCTGCTGATCCTGGTGTGGCAAAGGTTGCACACCACAGTCCGTCGGTCATCCTCACTTTCTTTAAAGAACCTCCAGACTTGCGAACATCTAGGGCTCGGCACGGGAGCTTCACGCCGTGAAACAGTTGCTGATATACTTGCTCTGGCCCTGCTTCTGCCTCTGGCCACCCCACTGCCTCTTCCAACCTGTTCTTGTGCTGCACTTTTCTCCCCCTCAGGAGCACTGTCTTGACTAGGCTTACCAAGCCAGCTCGGGTCAGTCACCTCATCATCCACCAGCTCTTTCTCCGATTCCTCACTCTTCTCCCCCCTCGGACTTACTGTCCTGACAATAACGTCACTGTCTGACAACCGTGTCTCATCATCATCATCCGACACCTCTTGACACACTACTTGCGCTAAGTCCCCACTCTCATCACCCACAGACTGCGAAAGTTTGATATTTTGGGCATCGGGACAGAGCAACTGCTCAGATTGCTGCTGAGCAGTGGTTTGTGACTCTGGGAAGGGTCCTGAAAAGAGTTCCTGGGAGTATGCGGGATCTGAATCCCTAATTTCCATGGAGGAGCCAGGCTGGGGGGAAGGAGGTTGAGCTGGAGGAGCCAGAGGTCCACTCCCTTGGCTAGCGTGGGTGGACTGCGTGGAAGACTGGGTGGTGGATAAATTACTGGACACATTATCCGCTATCCACGTCATCACCTGTTCGCACTGTTGTGGTTTCAATAGTGGTGTACCACGTGACCCTGTAATTTGCGAGATGAAGCTAGGGAGCGAACCTCTGCGGCGTTCCACTGCTCCCTCATCAGCAGGTACTGTGTCACCCTGCCCAGGACCACGGCCTCTGCCCACAACATCACTTGGACGCCCACGTCCTCGTCCTCGACCCTTACCCCTGGGGTTCACAATTTTGTCTATTCACTAGACTGCGGTTGATGTACCGCAGAGCACACACTTGTTCACTAGACTGGAGTGAATGTAACTGTGAGGACACACTGATTCACTGGACTGGAGTAAATGTAAGTGATAGCAAAAACGTATTCGCTAGACTGCGGTTGGTGTACCGCAGAGCACACACTTGTTCACTAGACTGTAGTGAATTTAACTAACAGGACAAACTGATTCACTGGACTGGCTTGAATGTAAGTGATAGCAAAAACGTATTCACTAGACTGCGGTTGGTGTACCGCAGAGCACACACTTGTTCACTGGACTGGAGTGAATGTAACTGAGAGGACACACTGATTCACTAGACTGGAGTGAATGTAAGTGATAGCAAAAACATATTCACTAGACTGCAGTTGGTGTACCGCAGAGCACACACTTGTTCACTGGACTGTAGTGAATTTAACTAACAAGACAAACTGATTCACTGGACTGGAGTGAATGTAACAGATAGCAAAAATGTATTCACTAGACAGCGCTTGGTGTACCGCAGAGCACACACTTGTTCACTGGACTGTAGTGAATTTAACTAACAGGACAAACTGATTCACTGGACTGGAGTGAATATAAGCGATAGCAATAACGTATTCACTAGACTGCGGTTGGTGTACCGCAGAGCACACACTTGTTCACTGGACTGGAGTGAATGTAACTGAGAGGACCCACTGATTCACTAGACTGGAGTGAATGTAAGTGATAGCAAAAACGTATTCACTAGACTGCGGTTGGTGTACCGCAGAACACAGACTTGTTCACTGGACTGTAGTAAATGTATCTGAGAGCAAACACGTATTCACTAGACTGTAGTAAATATAGGGCTGGAGTGAATGTAAGTGATAGCAAAAACGGATTCACTAGACGGCGGTTGGTGTACCGCAGAACACAGACTTGTTCACTGGACTGTAGTAAATGTATCTGAGGGCAAAAACGTATTCACTAGACTGTTGTGAATAGAACGGAAGAGCATGCACCATTATTAGGCGAGCCTAAAATGTACCGCTAAAATGCTTTGATAACTAACAGACAGCACTCATCAGTATAAGGCAAGCCAAGAATATACCACTAAGGTGTTTTTTAAAGAAATAGGAGCGCAAGTTACAGTATGCGGCCAGGATAGGTGTAGCTGCACTACAGGTCCCAGCAAGCCAAGATGCTGCAGCAAAAATGAGTACTGGGAGGACTTTTGGTGTAGTCTATGGAGTCTGTGTGTACCAAGTGCTGTATGTTTTAGGGCACCCGTTGCACTGGACACTGCACAGCCAGGATAGGTGTAGCTGCACTACAGATCCCAGCAAGCCAAGGTACAGCAGCAGCAAAAATGAGTACTGAGAGGACTTTGGGCAATTTCTTTGGGGTCTGTGTGGACCACGTGCTGTCCCCTTTCTGCCACCAGTCGCTCTGCACAGTGTGCAGCCAAGATGTCAGTAGCTGCACTACAAGTCCCAGCCAGCAGCCAAGAGGAGGCCAAAAAAAAAGGTAGTTTGTAGCCCTTAGAAGGGCTGTTGGGTTCTTTGTGGATGATTCCTGCCTAACCAGAAACTATTTTCCCGCCCTAACACTCTCCCTGACAGACAGCAGCTCTCTCCCTAAACTCATCCAGCCTGCGTCTGACGAGAGCATCGCCGGACCTGATTCTTATATGCCCAGGTCATCTGATCTGGTCAGCCAATCACTGCTATCGACGTGCAGGGGTTCCCACGTGATGCTAGGAGGTACCAAAGCCTCCCCTGCATGTTGATTGGTTTGAGAAAAATCCGCCAAACATGCAGGAAGAGGAAGATGCCATTTCCCTGAGTACCGCGAGATGCTCACCCGAGTATCGAGCACCTACGCGTACCCTAATGCTCGAACGAGCACCAAGCTCGGACGACCATGTTCGCTCATCTCTAGTTAAGGGTTATTGATACCAGTAAAATTTGCCAATCCACTTATTTCCATACCTGTTAATGCTTTAATTATCATGTTTGTCATGTTAAAGGGGTATTCCTCACTGACCAATTTGAAAATCAGACTGGATTTCCCCTTGTTCTACACTTTCTCCATGCCCTCCCCCTTTTCCAAATCCACCAGCAGCAAGGTGGTTGGATACAGGACATTGCAACACTTGATTGGAGGGTGAGAGAAATGAAACCTCATATTTGGTGATGAATCTAACCTTGGAAAGGTGTCTGGTCTAGCTGTAGACAGGTGTCTCTTTTGGTAAAATTTCAGACATCTCATGGGGTACTTGCAGGTTTTAAATGAGTTCAGCTGCAGCAGCAACTGTTCATGCACAAATGTAGATCCTATGGTTACAGGGTCCAGAATCACTAATACCGCAACAGTTATGCCTGCCTCCATGGTCTTGGGTGTCACATACCAGACGGTAGACCTCCAGGACGTCTTGCAAACAAGGCACAGGAAAGATTTAGACCACGGACCAACAGAATACATTATTACACAAGTAATAAAGAAACATGACAGTAAAAGAGGTTAGGAAATAATGGTAGAACTTCCACAGAACTAAGTGCACTAGCAAAACCCAAAGGGGGCGGACAGCCAGTGAGCCCCATTCTTGACAGAGCCCCTGGTGGTGGGGATGAACTGGGCCACGTTCTTCACTGGTCGCACCTCCATTAAGGGCCTGGTATGCTTGGCCGCTACCTGCAGAAAACCACAGACAACAAAACTGGAACCCAAGCAAACATAGGACATGGATCAGACAACAAGACAAATGGGAACCAGCACAGAAGCAGATGCCTGGACCCCGAACGGAATGGAAGCATGGTGGTCTCAGGCAGAGCTGCACACAAACTAGAAATCACCCCTTTGGAGAGCCCAGGAACCCTCTCCCAAAGGCAGGACAGACATAGAAACAGAAGCAGTGCGCACTGCCAGGCTAGACAAGGAGCAGAAGCAGTAGGCACTGCCAGGCTAGACAAGGAACAGACTGGATCTGAAGCAGCTTAGCACTGCCAAGCTATCAAAGTTAGAGCACTGATAGGCCAAACATGGAACAGGTACAGAAGAACAAGCAAAGCATGAACAAGGATAACAACATTAACATCATCACAGGACAGGTACAGCAGAACAGACAGAGCAACAACAACAACACATTACCAGGTGACACCAGAAACAAGGGCAGATGGCAAACCCCCCTGGGTCAGCAGCAAGGTGTTACACCCAGCAAGGCACAGGACAGAACTGACCTCCTGGGTGAGCAGCAAGGTGCTACACCCAGCAAGACACAAGATGGACTAACCACAAGCCCCACAGCTCACAGATAGATATAGCTGGTTAGGAACAGATCAGGGGAAGTTAAACCCATCAGAACCAAACAGGGAGTGGAGCCTGCATAAACAGAGAAGAGAACACACAGGCTGCAGTACTGGACATTGCCCCTGGCAACCAGCATACAAGGAGTCCACCGCAGCCAGAAAGGAAGTTGCAGGAGTTAAGATGGCCACCGGAGTGGGAATGGGATTAGTTAAGATGGCTGCTGGAACGGAAATTGGGACGCGTAGGACGTGCTATCTTGTATGATAACTGAATACAAGGAGGTGAGCCGCGGGCGTGGTTTTGGCACTGACGTTCTTTACAGGTCCACCCCTCTGAAGAGGGAGACTGCGGGGGGCTAGTGAAATGGCGGGGGATGTGTCTGCATCGGGAGCGCGGTTGGGTCCTCCTGTACCATCTTAGGGGCCGTGCTGACAGCATGTAAAAGTAATCATTTGTCTTTTCATTATACATTTCTGCCCAGACTAATTTTTTATATTTTAATAATTTTCCGCTTCTGCTCGCATTGTTCTCTTTTCACAAAATCTAGAATATAATGTAAATTCAAGGCCGAATGTCCAGTGTTCACTCCTTTTTGGCCTAATGCCAGAACACTTCCCTGTGAGCGATGATTTCTTCTATTCTCAACTTAACCCTTAATTTGGCCTCATCATCACATCAGTAGAGCAGATATCGCTCACAGTAAACTTGGCTGTGCGACCTTCATCTACTAGTCGGTTCTCTGGCAACACACAAGGTCAGATTTCTGGTCCACACAGACATAACAAGTGGATTGTCATAGTCATAAATTCCAAAGGGGAGGGGGGACTGTAACTAAAACTGAAGAAGAAGATCTTTTCTTTTTTTTTTTTCCTTTTCTCCCATTGTCTCACTTTAGGAGTCAAATCCGCCATTCTGCAGCTTTCTATAAGTCACTTACATAAACCATATCAACCATTTTTTCCTGCACCAACCTATTACACTTCTAATCACTTCCCTTCTCCCTTCAATACACTTTCCACGGTCCATCCTTTTTTTTCCTCTTTCCTTTTCCCTGATTTGAAGCAGTTCTATAGAAGGCTCTTGCTACATCGATCAAACTTTCACTGGGCTGTAATCTGCCTCTTGGAGGCATCCCAATTATCTTAAACAAGCTTTTCACATCCTTCACATATCTTTTTGCCTCCTTTGTTCCACCAGACTGACAGCATTCTGAGCACCAGTCGGGAGACTGTGCTGGGTTTTTGAACACTTGAAGCATATTTTACAGTGCCCTATTGGCGCGGCCGTTTTCGCCAACCTGAGTTAACCGTCCTCCGAATAGCCAATAAATCACGGGGGGAGGGGAAAGAGACCTCACTACGATTTCCCCGGGGAGAGAGAAACACACTACGATCTCCCCAATTTAGACGCCGACTCCCGCGGCTAAACTTCAAACTGCAATCAACACTTCGCCCGTGAGGGAGTTGCAACAATGGGCACAACGGTTACCACTCAGCGCACAACCTAACAACTAACTAACTGGTCTGAGACTCGGGTAACTTGTCGGTATACCCGAGGCTCACGCTCTGGATAACTTGTCGGTATATCCAGGCGTCACCAAATCCCAGGCGCACACTCCGGGTAACTTGTCGGTATACCCAGGCGCCGCCCAAATCCCTAGTCTAGACGCAAGCTCTGAGTAACTTGGCGGTATACCCAGGCGCCGCCTAGATGACTACTCTAAGTGTTTAGGCGCACGCTCTGGGCAACTGGTCCGTAACGTGTCGGAATACCCAGGCGCCACCTAAATCACTACTTCAACGTGTTCTCACAAATTCCGCTGCCAGTCTGGGTCCCTAACATGATCTGACTGAATCCCCACGTGACCTTTCCTGAGGGGCTGTAGGTTTCCGGAATCCCAGGCGGAGACCACCAGGCGTCTGGTCACATGACGTTTCACTCAGGCCCCACAAAACCTAAACCCCAGACTACCACTCCCCCCTCGAGCCACAGGTAAGTTATCACATACAGTGTATATATAACTTACCGTGGTCGGTTAGGGTGATCAGTCCCCTTCGGGAGGGAGTGGTGCCCGTGGCATCGGTCGAGGGTTGGGACACCGAGCGAGTCCTGGTGCTCCTTTCGGGGGCCCCGCGGGTTGGGCGCCAGCTGTTGAGGTGGACATAAACCTGTCCTTTCTGGAATTCAGTCAGTCATTCCGAATTGTTTTGAACACGGGTGCGCACAATAATTAAGGACAAAACACAGACTTATGATTCCAGTATTAAGTCCTTTGGCCGTGCTTCTGTGGCAAAATCATTACAGCCTCTGGGCTTTTCCTTTATTAACACACGTACTTATTCGATACAAAAAGGAAAGGTGGGCGTAAGCATGCAAATAGCAAACAATATCATTCTTGATTGGATAGAAGTTGCATTCCATTCTACGTCACTAGCTTGAAAAAGTCATATTGATAAGAGTACGGGGGCCATCTTGGACTAGTTAAATATATACATATATTATACGCAAGCTTTATAAAAGTTACAAAGTATATAAAGGTACATTTGTTCTTGTCTCATCACATTATCCGAGATATTGAATTCACATTATCCTGAAGACGTGGGAAACTCAGGATTTGCAATAGAATACATTACATTAAGTCCATATACCTCGACAGGTTCAAGCACAGACAACCCGTGACATAAACAGAAATGTATCCAAACTCAGACCCTGATCACACACAAGGCCGCAGCCAGCACGCATCACAGAACCAACATACATGGGAACACTCACGGCCAGAACACAAAGCGCATGTAGCCAGCCTGCACGGCACCGGTGACAGGAACCACAGAGATGCAGACAAGGGAAGCCACAGACACAGGCAAGTTCACACAAGACACTGCAGCCAGCACCTCATCTGCCGACAGCTGTTTAAGGCTGATTGTCTCCCAAGCCGATTAAGGCGCTTTTTCTCGTAGGAGAGATAGTACCCCCCAAATCTATTTGCCAAGACAGGTCAGAACTCTGGTCGACACAGACATAACAAGGAACAGACACAACATTCAACGTAGAACAGACATGGAAACATCATATGGTGACAGACACAAAGAAACGTTTCCAATACGTTAAAGGGGTATTCCCATCTTAGACAATGGGGGCATATCACTAGGATATGCCCCCATTGTCTGATAGGTGCGGGTGCCACCTCTGGGACCCGGACCTATATCGAGAACAGAGCGGATAGCACTGTGCCTGGAGGACCCCAGGTTTCCGGGGGTCTGGCCACCACCAGGCGCAGCGCCCCACTGCTCCCATAGAAATGAATGGGAGCGCACCGCGCATGCGTGGCCACCGCTCCCATTCATTTCTATGGAATCGACGGAAATAGCTGAGCCAGCGCTCAGCTATTTCCGGCAGCTCCATAGAAATGCCTACCCAGGCATATGACACTCGCAAGGAGATTCGTAATTCAGGCTAATCTGAATACAACGTATCCCTTTAACTGTGTCATCCATTTTATTCAACTTCCAAACTTCTATCTTTTGGCATTCCAGCCTTTATCAACAATTTGCTACACCCTTTCACTGCATCTCTACCTTCTCTTTCCTGCTCTCTCTGTCACTATTTTTCTGAAACTATTCCTCTTTGGATCCCCGGACTTACTTCATGTGGTTCCCATGGTCTGTCTCAGTCCAATCCCAGGTTTTAGGTCTGGCTCACAAGGCACTTTAACACCCCAAATCCCATAAGCTACCTTGAACTATAATTCTTCTGGTACACCTAGTTAAAACGTACTCTGGGTCCTCCTACCTTGGACAGTCCTTCTGGCACATCCTCCCTTGGACAACAGTTCTTCCGGTACACCTTAGTCTAGGTCCTCCTCCCTCAGACAGTCTTTCTGGTACACCTAGTCAGGACTTACGCACAGACCACTTTGGGGACCCACCAGGTCTATAATAACCTCTACACGGGGTGTCCCTTTAATTTTTCCAGCCAAATAAATTATCAGTACATACAATACTATCATGATTATCTCTAATTCCTCTATTATCATCTCAGACTTACATCTATCCACTGGCGTACCGCCCATACAGACAGGCTAGGCAGTTGCTATGGGGCCCGTGAGTGTGAAGGGCCTGGCAAGGCCGAATGGCCCTGCCCCCTTTCCGACATAAATGCACAGCTCCTGTCTGCCTAATTCCTCTCTTAGATAAAGCATATATATATATATATATATATATATATATATATATATATATATATACAGTATATATATATATGTGTGTGTTTTTGTGTATATGTATACTGTGTGTAGATATAAACATACGTGTGTGTGTAAACATATGTGTGTGTGTTTGTGTATATACAGTATACATATACACAAAAACACACAGGGCACTGCTCACTGCTTACTGACCACACAGCAGCCTCCATATGCTTCCAGCCCCTCACAGACACCTGCTTGAAATTCAGGGAATTTAGTCTTTGCTAATGATGAGCCAACATGTTCGGCCGAATAGTGTGCCAAACACTGCGTGTGCTCGAGCGCCATACTCGAGTCCCCTCCCCGCATGCCAATTAGACAATTAGCGTGCGGGAAGGTACTGGCATTCAATGTATTGCCAGTAGCCATATTAGCTACTGGCATTGCAGTGATTGGCTGGCCGGGAACACGTTATCGTGTGCTATGAAGCACCCAGTGACGTGTGACCGGCTCATACTGAGCCAGGGAGAGCTGCTGCAAGCAGGGACAGATAGTGTACGGACAGAGGAACACTATGCACTTGCAGGGATAGAATTTGCTCAGAAAAGATCCAAAAGCCCTTTTAAGGGCTATTATATCTTGCTGGCAAACATTTTTTTTATTTTGGGGGTGTTAAAAATAGCGCTAGGTGACCTGCCATTAACGCCAGATGTGCAGCTGCTACATGCTGTGTGATAATCTCTGTATACTATATACCTGACATCCTTTGCTATTATTTCTGCTGTTAAGCCCGCAGTACCTCTTTTGCGTCTCGCTGTATAACATTTGCGCAAGGAGGGACTTTTAGTGTAGGGATAGGATTTGGCTAGGCAGGGCTAGTAGTTCTGTTCAAAAGACACAAAAGTCCATTGTTATATCTGGCTGCATTTTTTTTTCTTTTGGGGCAAAAAGAACTCAAGTGTGCCTGACACTTACCAGCACGTGCACAGCGTGTGTATTAGAACCTTTCAAAAGTCTATATACCTGACATCCGTTGCTATTTTTCCTACCGTTAATTAAGGCCGCAGTTCCTCAATTGCGTCTGCAGTTTAACTTGCACAAGGAGGGACCTATACTGTAAGGATAGGATTTGGCTAGGCAGGGCTAGTACTTCTGTTCAAAAGACACAAAAGTCCATTGTTATATCTGGCTGCATTTTTATTTCTTTTGGGGCAAAAAGAACGCAAGTATGCCTGACACTACCACTACGTGCACAGCGTGTGTATTAGAACCTTTCAAAAGTCTATATACCTGACATCCGTTGGTATTTTTTCTACCGTTAATTTAGGCCGCAGTTCCTCATTTGCGGCTGCTCTATAACGTTTGCGCATTCTAAATATTTGACATTCGGTGAAATTTTTCTGATCTTACACTTAATAAAAATCTGCACTACTGTACTTGTGACAAAGTTGCATATATACTATATAATATGCGCAAAGCGAGCAGAAAGGGACGGGTAAGTGGGCGTGCTGCCGATGGTGAACGCAGAGACCATGGTTCTGGGCGCGGTTAAACTCCTAGCTTCATGTCACAGTTTGAAGGGTGGCGCAAGACACAACTCTTGTCGCCACACCAGTGCGAGCAGGTAGTCGGTTGGATTTCAGCTGATAATGCTTCCAGTCGTTAAGCACCACCCCCTTTTCCACAAAGTCCAGTATCAGTAGCCAAGAGTCTGGGCAACCGCATCCTCACCCTGATCCTCCTTCCTCCCACCATGCAGAGTCTGGGCAAAGAACTAATCCCACGTGCAACTTTCTAAATTGCTGGCCCTGGAAATTTTGCCGTTTAGACAGATGGACACCGAGGCTTTTGGCAGCCTTATGGCGGCGGCTGTCCCTCGTTATGCAGTCCCCAGCCGCCACTATTTTTCCCGGTGTGCCGTCCCCGCCTTACACCAGCATGTGTCCAGAAACATAACCCGTGCCCTGAACAACGCAGTTACTGGCAAGGTCCACTTAACAACTGACACATCGAAAAGCGCTTGTGGCCAGGGAAGCTACATTTCCCTGACAGCACACTGGGTGAACATTGTGGAGGCTGGGAGTGAGTCGTACCCTGGGATGGCCCAGGTGCTACCGACGCCGAGGATTGCAGCCCTACTTCCATCCGGATTTCCGCAACCACCAACAGTAGCGGCTGCAACCCCTCCTTCTCTTCCTCCACCTCCTCCTCCACTTCCCATGCAGAATTGCCATCTTGCAGCACCAGTCAGACTTCTGTCAGTAGCTGAAAGCAGTGTACCACAGCAGTTGGGAAGTGGCAACAGGCCGTGCTGAAGCTTATTTGCCTAGGTGACAAATAGCACACCGCTGCAGAGCTGTGGTAGGACATAAGGGAGCAGGCTGAGCTGTGGCTCTCGCCAGTCAACCTATAGCCAGCCATGGTTGTATCTGATAACGGCCACAACTTGGTGGCGGCTTTGGAACTGGCCAGCCTCACACGCATACCATGCCTGGCCCATGTATTCAACTTAGTGGTTCAGTGGTTTCTGAAAACCTACCTCAATTTGCCTCCGCTACTGGTGAAGGTGCATCGCCTGTGTGTCCATTTCCGCAAGTCACCTACAGCTTCAGCCAGCCTGGCAAATCTGCAGCAGCACTTGTGGTTGCCAGCCCACCGACTGCTGTGCGACCTGAGCACGCGCTGAAATTCCACCTTCCACATGTTGGGCAGGCTTTGTGAGCAGCAGAGAGCAGTAGTAGAATACCAGCTGCAACACGGTCATTGCCTTTCCAGTCAGCTTCCGCTATTCACAAGCAACGAGTGGGCATTGATGTCTGACCTCTGTGAGGTTTTGCGCAACTTTGATTAATCTGCACAGATGGTGAGCAGCCATAATGCAATTATCAGCGTAACCATCCCACTTCTGTGTCTACTAAAAAGCTCACTGCTTACAATAATGGCCGATGCTCTGCATGTGGAAGAGGCGGAAATGGGGGAAGACCCTACAGAGGGTAAGAGCCAGACCACCCTTGATTCGTCTTCTCAGCGCGAATTGAAGGAGGAGGACGAGGAGGAGGAGCAGGACACTATTGCCACTACTATACAGGATAGCCATACCACGTTTACACCATCTCTTTGGGACGAGGACGAGGAGGATATTGAGAGTCATCCTCCTGGTGGGGAGAGCGAAGCCTTGTCTGTTGGGAGTCTGGCACACATGTCTGACTTCATGCTATGCTGCCTTTCCCGTGACCTTCGCGTTATGCGCATATTAGCCAACACCGATTGCTGGATGTTCACCCTTTTTTGACCCCCGCTACAAAGAGAACTTCTCATCTATCATTCCTGTGGTGGAGAGGACAAGTAAAATGTCGCAATACCAGAAGGCCCTTGTCGAAAAAATTGCTCCAAAAATTTCCATCTGACAACGCTGACAGCAGAGTACATAGTTCCTTGGGCACCCAAGGAGGGGAGATGAGGGGAACACACAGCAGTTCTAACAGAGGCAGGGCGACACTCTCCAAGGCCTGGGACAGTTTGATGACACCCCGCCAGCAGCCTCACCCTGATGAGCGGCCTAGTGTCACAAGGAGGGAAAAGTTTTGGAAGATGGTAAAGGAGTACCTAGAGGACCGTGTCAACGTCCTCAGTGATCCCTCTTTGCCGTATAATTATTGGGTGTTTAAGCTGGACACGTGGCACTAACTGGCGCTTTACGCCTTGGAGGTGCTGGCCTGCCCTGCCGCCAGCGTTTTGTCTGAGCGGGTATTTAGTGCTGCTGGAGGCATAATTACTGATAAGCGCATCCTCCTGTCAACTGACAATGCTGACAGGTTGACGCTTATCAAAATGAACAAGGCCTGGATTGCCCCTGACTTCTCTACTCCACCAGAGGAAAGCGGCTTAACATGAAGCAACCTTAAATGTGGCTTTTAGGGTCTGTTGAATACACTGTATTCCCATGTACCCCTTCCTCTTCTCGTCCTCTTCCTCCTCATCCTCCATCATATGAAACTGCTTAGGCTGCCCTCGAAGTTCACTAGCTGGGCCTGCACCATAATTTTTTACACGTTCAGCTCTGCTGAATGTCAACCATAATTTTTAACACGTTCAGCTCTGCTGCAAGTCAACCATAATATTTTACACGGTCAGCTCTGCTGCATGTCAACCATAATTTTTTACACACTCAGCTCTGCTGCATGTCACCCATAATTTTTAACACGTTCAGCACTGCTGCATGCCAACCATAATCTTTAACACGTTCAGCTCAGCAACAGCATGTCACCCCTATTGTTTTGGAGTATCAGCAGCAGGCCATCAATCATAATTTTTCAAGGGTGTGTCTGATGCACTCCTTTATGTGTAATAAAGGGGGTATTGGAGTGCCTGTTCCTTGTAATTTTTGGCAACCCTTTCACTTTGTGCATAGGCTTTATGAGTGTATGAGTCCCACAATTATACCACAATGTGAATGAGGCCCTCCTTTATGTGATATACCGGTTGTATCAGAGTGCCTCATCCGTGTAATTTTTGGCAGCACTTGTGCTTATTGTACAAGTAAATATATGTTTTCTAACAATATTTCCTGTAAAATCGATGATATGTTGGGTTTTGGGGGGTATTTTTGTCATTCCGTAAAAGTGGCGTAATATTCGGACATCATCGTTAATAGCAGCGACTTCTGTGTCCAAGATGCATCCAGACATCCTCCCCATGCTGTTCCCTAACCATTTCAGAGGTGTTTCCACCATTTTCTCACGTTTCCCTATCAACCAGACACCCTCCCCTCTGCAGAGCAGGGGGTGCCTGGTCTTCTCCCATAGACCTCCATTATACTCAGGTGCTCGGCCGAGCACTCGAGCACCACCTAGTGTTCAGCCAGAGCACCCGAGCATCGGGGTGCTCAATCATCACTAGTCTTTGCCCCTCATTGCCCTATTACAAATAGCCTGTTTTTAACAGGGCATATATATAGAGAGAGAGGGGGAGAGAAAGAATGAGATCTCTCTCTCTCTCTCTCTATATATATATATTTATCAAACTGCAAACTGGTGTAAAGTACAACTGGATTAGTTGCCCATAGAAACTAATCAGATTCCACCTTTCATTTTTCAAAGCTTCTTTGGAAATGAAAGGTGGAATCTGATTGGTTGCTATTGGAAACTAAACCAGTTCTACTTTACATCAGGTTTTTGGAGGTTTTTTAACTGCTTCCTGCTCTTCTATGTAAATGTGTAGCACAGTGATCACCTTTTGGTGTCAGCTATATAGCTGATATATTGCTAAAACTGACAGGACTGGAACTAGCTCCAGTTCTGCCATTTAAACCCTTAAGATGATGTGTTTGGACATTACGAACACAATGCACATAAAACATATAGATGCTGTTTTTATTAGGTTAATGCAATTATTTGGGGGGGGGGGGATTCTGAGTTTTGCAATGGGGCCCCATGATCTCTATGTACGCCCCTGTTTCTATCGTTACTTCTATCCTTCCCTAGATCTTTTTTACATCTTCCTGGGAATGTTTTACAATCTGCAGAATCTGATCTGTTTTGCTTTGTGATTTGGGAATCCCTCTCTTTACCAAACAGACACTCAGGCCCCACAACTTTCTTTCCTATTCTTTCAGGTTGTCCCTGACTTCTATGCTGGATCCCCTGGTTTCATTCACTCATGCGCTACATGATAAGTCTATGGTGTGCTCAGGTTAAAGTCTCTTTTGACACCCATTTTCGTGGAATGTTCCCTTATCAATTTCCAAAGACTTTACCATGTCCCCAGAGTACCTTCTCACCATGGAAATTTCCTGCTGGTTATACTTCTCATGCACATCCCTTTCCTTCTGTCTCCTTAAGGGAGACAGACCCATCTTGTCACATACAAGACGCCACACCTACTGAAATCCCTCATCAATCAGAAACATAATAATTTGTCCCTCATAGATCATTCACACTCCTACACCTTCTCATTCAGGGACTTTCATAACACAACATGCAGTCTATATCTATTCAAATGGAGATTACCTGACCTTATAGATTTCTTTAGCACTCACTATCACATTGCAACCCACTAACAAGATGAATAATTCCTACTTACTTTACTATGTATAGTCCTAACAAACATCTTACAAAACTTACAATAATGTACAATTCATACAATTAGGTTGTTAATTCTGTTATGAGTCTATAATGCTCGCTGCACTCCGGGAACGCCCAGAGCTGCTTACCAAAACGCAACCATGAGACACGCAGACTGGTTACTCAAAAGTAAACCCCAGCGTCCGTAGATTGTCTCAACTCCGGACTTAACAATATTAGTATATAACTGACCGCACTGCTCGCTGCACTTGAGAAATGTCCCAAGCCGCTTACCAAAACGCAGTCGTGATACACGATACCAGTTGTCCGTGACAAACCCTGGTCTGTGGAGACTGTCTCAACTGCACATTGGCAGCATAACCCAGCATCACATCAATACCACAGTTCTTTGGACAGGACAATTATAACATGTAAGACTCACCCAGATCTTAGTAGTCAACACAGGGAGGGACAGAGGGTCACTTTGTAAGAATATAAGTTCTTACCGCACAGCTGCTTTATGGTCTGTCTGTCCCAGTGGCACATAAATATGTATATAAAATGGATTCCTTTATGCTTTCCCTCAGAAGAGGAAAGATGCGAAAGGACACATATGTACATCGTAGATGCAAATGAACTGAGATGGGAAACAACTTAAACTGTTGCAATATTTCTCTCTCTACAACCAATAACCAACAGAAATCCATTGATGAAAAATCTTACTTTTAGCAAAAAGCATTGCATTTTTTGTAGTGATTTTTCTGGGTCTAAAGTACATCAGATTCTTATGATCCGTAAAATAATAATTTGCTGACTAGCCCTTTCAAGGAAATGATGCCATTCCTCGAATGCCTATTTGATAGCTAATAATTCTCGATTGCCAATGTTGTTTTTCTCCACAGAGGAAATTTTCTACAAAAGAATGCACATGTTTGCAAATTAGTTAGAGAAGACGGCCCCTGTGACAATATGTTGCCCACTCCAACCTCTGAAGCATCTACTTCAACAATAAATTGCTTGGTGACATCCAGCTGGATGAATACAGGAGAAGGAATGAAACTCTCTTTCAGGGTTTCAGAAGCAGACAACGCATTTGAGGACCAGTTAATTAGATCCACCCCTTCCTGGTTAAATCTGTCAGTGGTTTGGCAATGATTTCGAATACATTTTCTATAATAATTTGCAAACTCTAGAAAGGTCTAAAGGGCCTTGAGGGAAGTGGGTCTAGCCCAATCAACAATGGCTTGCACTTTGGCAGGGTCCATATAAAAATTTTGAGAGAAGGAGACCTCTCTGACACTGGAGACACATTTACAGAATTTTGCTAACAGTTTTCTCTCAATTTTTTGAAGCTCAATCAGAAGAAAACATTTTAATATTGTCAAGATATACCACAACAAGGAAACCCAGGAATTCACAAAGAATGTCATTAATAAGGTTTTGGAAAACTGCTGGGGCATTACACAGCCCAAAAGGCATTACTAGGTATTTGGAATGCCCTTCAGGTATATTGAATGCCATCTTCCATTTTTCCCCTTCCCGGACACTAATCAAATTATAAGCTCCTCTAAGGTCAATCTTTGAAAACCACTAAAAAGATCAGGAATAAGGGGAAAGGGATATCAGTTCCCAATCTTCATATTATTTAACTCCCTATAGTCGAAACAAGGGAGTGACCTACCATCTTTATTCCTGACAAAACTGAACCCAGCTCCAATAGGGAATATAGATGGCATATCCAGACCAGGAAACTGAATAGAAATGCAATAATTAGCATTGGTGTTGATCGAATTTAAGTTAAATTAATTGACTTTGATCTGCAGTTAAGGAAAAATTTGATCCGCCACAAAGCTCAACTTCCTCACGTTTTGTGGTAATGAACACACATTTTTCTGAAATGGCAGTTAAAAAAAAATACTCACTTCATCTATTTGCTCTTGGAGAGGCCAACTTGATTGAAGAAAACGTGCCAAATCGTGTGATGTCACCAGGTCATCATGTTGGCCAGGAGCAGTGATGTCATCGGAGATCACGTCATCGCATCCGCCCAGCGCGATGACGTGGACTCTCAACCAGAGTAATCCCAATACGATGTCAGCAGGCAAATTTTCATGACATATACCATAAGGCACACCTTTCAGAATGAATGGAACTGACTTTCATTACCAAATCAGGAGTCCTACACTCAATAAATTCTACTGCCAAAGAAGTTGTGTCCACCCCAGATACCGGAATTGGCTCAGACAGGGGCATTGCTAGAGTCTCAAAATATCCGGGGCCCAAGCCCCAATGTATATGGCCCGATTCTCTAAGTTGACCAAGCTCACCATCATCTTTGTATCCTGGGGTCAGGTGACTAACCGGAGGGTCCTTTAGAGTATCTGAAAGACCCAGTCTTAACAGTCCTCTAAGGGCCAGATCATTCCAGCCAGATGCCGTACACCACCTGCGGAAGTCGGAACAATACTCTCTACTGCTTGCCTGCCTTGATGCAAAGAGAGGAGTTGACTCTCAACGTAATTGGCCCTGTCAGGCTCATCATATAGGGGTAGAAAAAAAAACAACAATCTACTGAGTATAGTTCAGGGGAATTAGACGAAATGCCCTCTCCTGAGGGATATAATACCAACTCTTTGTGCCTCAGGAATGTGGTCTCAATTAAAAATACAGTTTGCAGCATTTCCTAAAAATTGGAAAACCCTTAAGGTTACCTGAGAAGAAGTCAGAGAGCTTAATTTTAGGTTCTACTGGTGACAGGGGTGCGGAAGCAGGTTGAACAGTCTGATGGGATTCTTGCTACTGGACTTTGTCTGCTAAATCCTACACTAACTGAGCAATGCCTTCCATGTATGAGGCTAAAGCTGCCATAGCATCCATAATAGTCCAGGTACCGAGCCTTTTTCAGACCAGTGATAATGTAACGACTGTATTTAGGGACAGACAAGGACAATGAGCCCTAAGGCTAGTACCCCCCGGTTTCCCTAACTACTTACAGTACAAGCCCTAGATAGCTAGACCGCAACTGGTCGACGGTCCCTACACTATATAAATGCAGAGTCGTGAGACAGAGAGTGGTCAGGAATCAGTCAAGGGAGTAACAGATCATTGCATCCTGTTGCTAAGCATGCAATCACATCACCAGGGGGCATGGCTCAGCAGCACATCTCTCCCAGCGCAGCCGTGCCGAGGCTGAGGATCGTGCTGCTGGAACCCAGATAGGTAAGTTTATTACTGTTTTTTCCAGCATTTTTTATTGCAAAACCATACCATATGTTCGTAATATAGCATAAAACACATTACAAACAATACTTTTTTGTGTGTTTGCAATCAGGAATCTTTGCATTTGGTGCTTTGTTTGATTCCATGGTGCATTTTCAAAATGTATTATTCTCTGTGTCTTTTTACAGGCTTTTTTTTCTCTATAGGACTTGAAAAACACTTCCTAAAAATGGATTTTTAAAATCATCTGGCATTTTGTACAAACAAAAAAAATGGGACAAACAAAAACTAAAGAAGGAAGGAGCCTACGAATAATAGAAGAACCCATAGTAAAAACTGTTGATTAGTGGAATGGAACCATTAAAGGTTCAGATGTACAACTGATCAAAAGATGATGTATACAGTAGATGTAGGAGCAAGAGTTCCCATTAAGTTTTTTTTTTGTTTTTTAACATTCGCTATGATTTAAAAAATAAATAATCCATCTGAATAACCAAAGCCAAATCACTTGTAAAGGTACAATATCTAATTTCACTCGGCCTCAAAATAAATGAAAGCAGTTACCAGTGAAGGATGTGCTGCGTGTTCCCAATTGGGACTGTGGACTATTATCAGTAAGACATATGACAGCCCATAGACTCATTGATAAATTTCAGACTGGCAAGGACATAAAAAGAATGATAGCAAAAGCCCACTGAATACTTTTATCATCTTTACTTCACTAATGAACAAGTGAGATGCTTTATATATAGAGACAAGATAATTGTATTCGTAGATGACATAGATATCTAAATCTCAGACATCCTAGACATGACAGCAGCATTCAGCTTGCAGAGCACAAGACAGAGAATGTCCAATAAACAATATCATATGTAGAAGACAAAATTAATAATTGAAAGAAAAAACAGAACTGTACCGATAGCTAGTTACTTTAAGTAACGTTTCAGAACTGAGTAAAACACACCAACAGCATGTTTATTATGGTGAGGTGCAGATTGTGAGACACAGAGGAGTGTTTGGGTGTACAGCATGTGTTTTTATTGAACAGGAGATACACCAATCAGCAATAACATTAAAATCACTTAAATAAAGTGAAGTGAAGAATATTCATCATCTCACAACAATGATACCAATAAAGAGGTAGGACACAGTGCATTGCAAAAGTATGCACCGCTTGATATTTTTGTCCTGTTTTGTTGCATTGCAACCTAGAATTAAAATTGATTTTAATTTAGAGTTTATTTAAAGGACCTCACAAAATAATCCCAGTTCTTACAAATTAAAAAAAAAAAAAAGTTTAATCCCCTTAGCCACAATGATGTACCTGTACATCATTGTGGCTGAGGGAATGTATGTAATGCCTTCCAATCGGAGCCCCCACAGTGAAACCACTGAGCTCTGATCGGTTATCATGACAGCCTGTAGCCTGGTGAAGGTTCCCAAGCCTGTCATGGTAATCTGCCTGTAAAACTGTGCACAAGGCACAGCTCAACAGAAAGAAATTCAGAATCCCATAGACCATAATAGTTTTCTATTATGGTCTATGTGATAATTGATCAGAAGATCCCAGGCTCTAGCCCCCTAAAGGGGCAAAAAAAAAAAAAAAAAAAAAAAAAAATATATATATATATATATATATATATATATATACACTCACCGGCCACTTTATTAGGTACACCTGTCCAACTGCTCGTTAACACTTAATTTCTAATCAGCCAATCACATGGCAGCAACTCAGTGCATTTAGGCATATAGACATGGTCAAGACAATCTCCTGCAGTTCAAACTGAGCATCAGTATGGGGAAGAAAGGTGATTTGAGTGCCTTTGAACGTGGCATGGTTGTTGGTGCCAGAAGGGCTGGTCTGAGTATTTCAGAAACTGCTGATCTACTGGGATTTTCACGCACAACCATCTCTAGGGTTTACAGAGAATGGTCCGAAAAAGAAAAAACATCCAGTGAGCGGCAGTTCTGTGGGCGGAAATGCCTTGTTGATGCCAGAGGTCAGAGGAGAATGGGCAGACTGGTTCGAGCTGATAGAAAGGCAACAGTGACTCAAATTGCCACCCGTTACAACCAAGGTAGGCAGAAGAGCATCTCTGAACGCACAGTACGTCGAACTTTGAGGCAGATGGGCTACAGCAGCAGAAGACCACACCAGGTGCCACTCCTTTCAGCTAAGAACAGGAAACTGAGGCTACAATTTGCACAAGCTCATCGAAATTGGACAGTAGAAGATTGGAAAAACGTTGCCTGGTCTGATGAGTCTCGATTTCTGCTGCGACATTCGGATGGTAGGGTCAGAATTTGGCGTCAACAACATGAAAGCATGGATCCATCCTGCCTTGTATCAACGGTTCAAGCTGGTGGTGGTGGTGTCATGGTGTGGGGAATATTTTCTTGGCACTCTTTGGGCCCCTTGGTACCAATTGAGCATTGTTGCAACGCCACAGCCTACCTGAGTATTGTTGCTGACCATGTCCATCCCTTTATGACCACAATGTACCCAACATCTGATGGCTACTTTCAGCAGGATAATGCGCCATGTCATAAAGCTGGAATCATCTCAGACTGGTTTCTTGAACATGACAATGAGTTCACTGTACTCAAATGGCCTCCACAGTCACCAGATCTCAATCCAATAGAGCATCTTTGGGATGTGGTGGAACGGGAGATTCGCATCATGGATGTGCAGCCGACAAATCTGCGGCAACTGTGTGATGCCATCATGTCAATATGGACCAAAATCTCTGAGGAATGCTTCCAGCACCTTGTTGAATCTATGCCACGAAGAATTGAGGCAGTTCTGAAGGCAAAAGGGGGTCCAACCCGTTACTAGCATGGTGTACCTAATAAAGTGGCCGGTGAGTGTATATATATATATACATACAGTGCCTTGCGAAAGTATTCGGCCCCCTGGAACTTTTCAACCTTTTGCCACATTTCAGGCTTCAAACAAAAAGATATAACATTTTAAATTTTTGGTGAAGAATCAACAAGTGGGCCACAATTGTGAAGTGGAATGAAATTTATTGGAAAAGTGGGGCGTGCAAAATTATTCGACCCATTTACTTTCAGTTCAGAAAACTCACTCCAGAAGTTCATTGAGGATCTCTGAATGATCCAATGCTGTCCTAAATGACTGATAAAGATAAATAGAATCCACATGTGTGTAATCAAGTCTCCGTATAAATCCACCTGCTCTGTGAAAGTCTCGGGGTTTAAAGCACAGAGAGCATCATGAAGACCAAGAAACACACCAGGCAGATCCGTGATACTGTTGTGGAAAAGTTTAAAGCCGGATTTGGATACCAAAAGATTTCCGAAGCTTTAAATATCTCAAGGAGCACTGTGCAAGCGATCATATTGAAATGGAAGGAGTATCAGACCACTGCAAATCTACCAAAACCTGGCTGTCCCTCTAAACTTTCATCTCAAACAAGGAGAAGACTGATCAGAGATGCAGCCAAGAGGCCCATGATCACTCTGGATGAACTGCAGAGATCTACAGCTGAGGTGGGAGAGTCTGTCCATAGGACAACAATCAGTGGAACACTTCACAAATCTGGCCTTTATGGAAGAGTGGCAAGAAGAAAGATATCCATAAAAAGTCTCATTTACAGTTTGCCACAAGCCACATGGGAGACACACCAAACATGTGGAAGAAGGTGCTGTGGTCAGATGAAAACAAAATCAAACTTTTTGGAAACAATGCAAAACGATATGTTTGGCGTAAAAGCAACACAGCTCATCACTCTGAACACACCATCCCCACTGTCAAACATGGTGGTCGCAGCATCATGGTTTGGGCCTGCTTTTCATCAGCAGCGACAGGGAAGATGGTTAAAATTGATGGGAAGATGGATGGAGCCAAATACAGGACCATTCTGGATGAAAACCTGTTGGAGTCTGCAAAATACCTGAGACTTATCTTTCAACAAGACAATGATTCCAAACATAGAGCAAAATCTACAATGGAATGGTTCAAAAATAAACATATCCAGGTCTTAGAATGGCCAAGTCAAAGTCCAGACCTGAATCCAATTGAGAATATGTGGAAAGAGCTGGAAACATCTGTTCACAAACGCTCTCCATCCAACCTGAAAGAGCTCGAGCTGTTTTGCAAGGAAGAATGGGCAAGAATTCCAGTCTCTAGATGTGCAAAACTGATAGAGACATACCCCAAGCGACTTTCAGCTGTGATTGCAGCAAAAGCTTGCGCAACAAAGTATTAATGCAAGGGTGCCGAATAATTTTGCACGCCCCACTTTTCAGTTTTATTATTACAAAAAAAGTTTAAATGATCCAATAAATTTCGTTCCACTTCACAATTGTGACCCACTTGTTGATTCTTCATCAAAAAATTTAAATGTTATATCAAAAGGCTGAAAAGTTGCAGGGGGCCAAATACTTTTGCAAGGCACTGTATATAATATATATATATATATATTTTTTTTTTAAACTTCAAATCAACTCATATAGTCAAAAGGGCCGTAGGCCGTCCATGCCCATATTGCGGTTCTGCAATATACAGGTACCGGATGTGGACCCATTAACTAGAATGGGTCAGCAATCCTCAAGATACGGGGAGGAGTGGAGGCACAGGTCAGAAGCACTCGGAAGTGCTTCCATGGGCTTTTTGGTCCGTGCTTCCACACTTCAAAAGATAGGACATGTCCTATCTTTTGACGTATATTATTTTTAAATTTTGCTGTCTGCATAACAGGCACAGATGGCTTACATTCATTTGGATGTATCCTAAAAGGTATAGCCACGTCTGAAAATGTCTGGACTATTAAAATATAAAAATATTTTTCCTCTGGTGTGTGCACCATTTTTTGGTCACCTTGTCCCCCAAAAAACTGAAAAACAGATAAAAAAGTATGTGCCTCAAAAATAGTACCATTAAAAACTACAGTGAAGTGGAGATGGAAATGTCTGTCCATACGACCACCATAAGCCATGCACTTCACAGACAGGGGTGTGGCCAGAAACAAATGCAATTCCAGAAGCAAAAACAGAAGAAAACATGTTTAGTTTTTCAAACTACATGTGGCAGACTCACCTAAAGACATGGTCAGATGAAACTAAATTTAATTTTCAATTTCATGGAAAATGCAATGTGTGTCACAAAGCCCACATTTTTAATTACCTCAAGAGCCCCAAGAGCTTCATGGTGAAGCATTTGGATGCTTTTCACTCACAAGGACTAGAAAACTTGTCAGGATTTAAGGAAAGACCATAAGGCAATTCTAGGGAGGAAGATTGTCTTCCAGCAGTACAATGACCCTTATATGCTGCTAAAACTTTGCTGGAGTGGTGTAAGGGGAAACATTCAAATGTCTTTGAATGACCTAGTCAAAGCTCAGACTTCAGTCCAATTGGGAAGATGAGGCATGACTCGAAGACTGCTAATTTAAGGAGTAGGAACAGTTTTGGCTGGAAGAATTAGGAACAGTTTTGGCTGGAAGAATTGGCAAAAATCCCAGTATCTAGTTGTGATAACTTAATAGACACACAATAAATAAATGTGCATCTGTAATTGCAGCAATTGTAATTGCTCCACAAACTATTGACTTTCAGGGGATGAATACTTGTGCACATTAAAGTTCACAACTTTTTGTCTTAAAGGGGTTATCCAGGTAAAGATAATGATAACCTAACCTCAGGATAGATCATCATTATCACATCAATGGGGGTCCGAGATGCAGCACCTCTGCTGATCAGCTGTTTCATGGAGCCTTCCAAGCACAGCGCTGTACATCGTATAGCTGTGGTGCTTGGTAATGCAGCTCAAACCCCAAATACCCGATATTGATGAACTATGTGAGGATGAGTAATCACTATAAATTACCCTTTCATTATTGTTTGTGCCACAATAAGGGCTTGTTCACATCATCATCATGGATTCTGTTATGGCTTTCCGTTATAACATCGTTATAATGGAAAATAATGGAATCCATAAGACAGAAATCAAAACGGAAACCTTTAGAGGCATTCCGTTTTGATCAGTCATAATAGTAGTATATAGGCAAGCATAACGGATCCGTCTGGTTTCCGTTATGCTGGACGGAATACAAGGTACTGTTTACAGAACTTTGTTTTCCGTCCAGCATAATGAAAACCAGACAGATCCGTTATGCTTGCCTATATACCTCTACTATGACTGATCAAGATGGAATGTCTTTAAAAGTTTCCGTTTTGATTTCTGTCTTATGGATTCCGTTATTTTCCATTATAACGATTTTATAAAACCATGATGGAATCAATAACGGTGATGTGAACAAGCCCTAACAAATATTTTGCAACTTCAAAGTGAGAGACATGTTGTATAAATGAAATAGTGCAACCCCACAGAAATCCATTTTAATATCAGGTTGTAATGCAATAAAACAGGAAAAAACACCAAGGAAAAAGAGTAAATACGTGCAAAGCACTGTGTTCAAGATCAAAATGTGATGGGATAGAATCTAAGATTGTAAATCAGCAGTCCTGTCTTACTGCAGGAGCTGAGCAACTATGTTTAGCAGTGAAAACAGAGACAAGCCAACTGTACATCTTTCTTATAGGACAAACTACAATATATGGGGCAATATACTGTATATTACATGATTGTATGGGAAGGTGTATCTCAGACTTCAAGAAAAGAATCAAGCAACTGAATACAATCAGACTGTCCGTGCCTTACAATGCAAAATGAAAACTCATTGAGATTCCACCTGAAGGAATAACTATCAGCTGCTTATGCTGCTTATGGGCATTTAAAGGGACACTACAATCCAAAATGTTTAACATATGTTAACAGTATGTGAATATTCAACATAATTTTTTATATGCCACTCCATGTACTGTACTTTGTGTCCTAGCTCTTGGTCTTGCTTGACTTTCTCAGTCAGACCATTCACTCCAACCAGAGATGAAGGGGGACGAGTGAGGAGGAGTGACAGAGCATTACTCGCTACACTGATAAGGGCAATGCTCTTCTATGGGGATGTTATCTAGGCCTATCAAGAGAACAATAGAGCGGACACTGTTTCCCGAATTCTATTTCTACTAATATACTAGAAGATAACAGCTGATATGCATATCTCTACTTATTTTAGCCCTGCAGTCCTTAGAATCCAGTACTTCTTTCAAAGGAACAATATGTACAGGGTCTACGCACCTAAACATAGATGCACAACCGCATAGGAAGGTTTAGCGTAGGACCTGCCTGAACTGAGACCACCGTGGCGCTGGGTAGGCGGGCACAGATGTATTTTGATCAAAATGTATTGGCTAAGAGTCTCAGATTTTATCTATAGAGTGAGGGCTTAGTCCATATATTGTTTGCATCTACTGTTTTAGTGCATTTTTTCTGTGAATTTCTAAATTTAGCCTTGTACATCCGCACATTTTACTATCACATGGTGCAGGATATTTGTATATGTTTTCCGTAAATATTTTTTGTCTCTGGAAGGTGTAGCACCTTCTGGTGTGAATGCGCTCCTATAACCAGGGGAGTAGCATTCATGTGCACTTTTGCCCCACCTATCTAAGAGGCGACCTTGATTAAGGTGGTACATACAGGTGTGTGTGCTCCTCCTCTCATTGGTTGCTGATGCACATAGAGGTAACTAGGAGCAGCACACTATATGTGCAGGGTCTACGCACCTAAACATAGATGCACAACCGCATAGGAAGGTTTAGCGTAGGACCTGCCTGAACTGAGACCACCGTGGCGCTGGGTAGGTGGGCATAGATGTATTTTGATCAAAATGTATTGGCTAAGAGTCTCAGATTTTATCTATAGAGTGAGGGCTTAGTCCATATATTGTTTGCATCTACTGTTTTAGTGCATTTTTTCAGTGAATTTCTACATTTAAAGGGACACTACAATCCAAAATGTTTAACATATGTTAACAGTATGTGAATATTCAACATAATTTTTTATATGCCACTCCATGTACTGTACTTTGTGTCCTAGCTCTTGGTCTTGCTTGACTTTCTCAGTCAGACCATTCACTCCAACCAGAGATGAAGGGGGACGAGTGAGGAGGAGTGACAGAGCATTACTCGCTACACTGATAAGGGCAATGCTCTTCTATGGGCATGTTATCTAGGCCTATCAAGAGAACAATAGAGCGGACACTGTTTCCCGAATTCTATTTCTATTATTATACTAGAAGATAACAGCGGATATGCATATCTCTACTTATTTTAGCCCTGCAGTCCTTAGAATCCAGTACTTCTTTCAAAGGAACAAAGCTACTGTATAGTACCTTCCCACAATTTCATTAGCTAAAACCACATAATATTACATCAGCCCCCTCTACAAGTCATCAAGAAGATATGGGTTACACAGTGATGTATACCCCAATAAATTCTCCCTAAAGTTCTAGCTAAACTGCCGTCCAGGACAGACCTGATTGAACACGCTTCGTAACAAATTAATTTGGATCAAAGCAAATTGTTCGACAGAGTGTCCAAATCGAATTTTTGAAAACTTCACTCATCTCTAACTTTAATATAACTGGCTCAAACAGATATTTGGTCTTTGGGAGCTTCCACATATGCTATTTTTATGCAGACATTTGATGCAGATTTTGAAGCCAAAATTAAGAGTGGATAAGAAAAAGGTAGAATATTACCTACATAAATCAGATACCTTTAAGATCCATACTTTGATCACATCTTTCAAATTAACATTTATTCTGGATCTGAATAGTTTTGTAATTGAACTGTCACAAACCAGCAGGTATGCACTCACCGTGCCATGTGTCCTACCTCCTCTAAGGGTGTTGTCTAAGTGAACCCTTTGTTCTTCACAATACCCCTAGTGGTGGGGATAGGCTTTCCCGAGAGGAACAGCAGGTTGCTACCTCTTGAGGAGGATTGGCACACAAGGCAGCTGGTCCAGGCAGACCAGGAGGTTCCTGATCAAGGTACCAGAGGTACACACGTAGTAGCAGGCCGAGTCATAACCGGGAGCAACAGCGCAGGACCGAAGGATGAAGCAGACGTGACGTCAAACAAGCAATAGGTCAGGGCAGGTGGCACAGGTACAGGTCAGGCAGTCCGGGTCAGCAACAGGAGAGTCAAGGCAAGCAGGCAGGGATCAAACAGGAAGCGGAGTCCAGGAATACAAGCACGGGACCCATGGCGCCCAGGACCACGGCTGTAAGCAGGAGAACAGCGGCTCACAGCCACCGCTGTTACATGGACGTAATTAAAAATGAAGCATTGCCACTCGGTGATTCAATTGTTTTTTTGCTTATTTCTTGTCTACCTTGCTGACATACATGCTTAGTTCAATATTTCAGCTGCTACTGTCAGAAAGTGTGACAGTTACAGGGAAAGAGCTCTAGCAGAAAGGACAAGTCCTAAGCTACCATAAGTAGAGAGCTGCAGAAGAAAAGGCTTGCCTCCTGAGCTGCCAGCTTTAGTTAAATTTAGCAGAGTAATAAAAGCAATGAATGGGAGATCTCTGGATTCATGTGAGGTACAGGGTTGGTTCTAGCTTTGTTAGAAAGAGATTATCATGAACTATATGATGTCTGATTTTCATTTTTTTTACATTAATCATGGAACAACTCCTTTAAATAACTGTATAAAATGGTACATGTGAAAGTGCCACTGGGAGTTTATGTTCTTTGAACTTTTATCATATCTATGAAATCTAAACAGCCTCTATTCTGAACTTGCAAGACCTATCAGTTACAGGAGCCCATTATAGAGTTGCAAATGTCATATATTCCCTAACACAATTTAGTGGCTTGAGTTTACTCTAGTACTAACTTTATTCTGTAAACATCTACTAAAGTTAATTTCTCTTATACCTTTCATGATACAGAAGACCTTGTTTATGCTTACAGCTAACAAAAGCAAATTCTGCTAAATCTGTTCTTTTCTTCTATTCTGTTTGAAAATTAATGTTTTTAATCAAATTTTAAAATAAGCTCTATGCATACCTTTAAAGTGCAAACACTGTCATTTCTATCACACGTTCTGTGGGAATGTGAAGTGGGGTACTACATTGAAATCATCAACAAGAGATCATCAAACAAGAGATCATGTAGGCACTCTTGAGACATTCACGAAAATGCAAAGGTTGACCAAAAGAGCCACAGAGGAGGAAATTGCCGAGGGTGTCAAACGCAGACAAGTCCATTCCTGTTCTAGCTACAAGAGGAAATAGTTCTCATGAGCAGAAGTAAATGAAAGTCACAACACACAATGAGAGTATACTAGGATAAGATAAGTTTTCACCGTTCGCACAGATAAGTTTTCAGTTTTGAGGAAAGAAAATGTTTTCTGTTCTTTTGTCTTGTCATTGACTAGAACATTTCATCTGTGAATAGAACAATAACATACAAAGGAACAAGGTATGGGCCAGAGAAAGGCAACAGTCAAGGCAGGACTGAACCTGAGTGTTCAGGAGGAACATCTCTGTTTGCTGATTTGCATCAGTCTGGCACTTCACATGGAAAAACTTATCTGTCACGTTGATGATAATTAGAAATGAGCTAATCGAAGCTGACAAAGTGGAATTCGTTACGAATTTCATGGAAAATTCGATTCGCCGCAAAAGCGAATTTCATGGCGATTTGTGGTAACGAATCTTTTTTTTCCCCCTAAAATGGCCACAAGCACATGGCATGACATGGGGGAAGGATTTCTGGGACAAAGAAGTAAACACCCACAATGCGATCACATGTAGCCAATTAGCAGCCAGCCAGGTCCTGTGATGTCACAGCCCTATAAATAGCTCTGCAGCGCTGGAATTCGCCATTTGCAATTGATTTTAGACCAGAGACAGACGTCAGGAGAGACAGGGCAAGTGATAGAAAAACGTTGCTAAAGAAAAGAAATGAGGAGATCAGGGATAGATAATCTGAATTGCAGGGATAGGAGACGGATGATTTCTAGACAGAATCCATAGGGGATTATCAAGCAGTGAAATCGCTATTCTGGTACACTGAGCAGCAGTGACTGGGCATTGGGGTTTGGGGCACTCTGTTCTAAAGGCTGTATTGCTTTATTTAAAGAAGCACCACTTGTGTTCCTTGTTGTAGTGCAGTAAGAGGGTCAGAGCTTTGTTTGGGGTACATATATAGAGAAAAAAAAAGTTATCTTTTGGGTTGTGTTTTGGGAAAAAAAAGCAAACTTCCTCGGTGAAGTTGAATTGGCCAAAAAACAATTAATAGGTTTTTTTGCGGTTGTTTATTTTAAGAAAGTATTTTTGGCGTCATTCGCCATCCAAACAGAAAAGCGTGATATTGTGCTAACGTAGTCAGTGAAGTTGAATTGCCCAAAAAAGAGTTAAGACGTGGTTCTGGGCTCGTTACTTTTAAATCGATAGTCGCAGCGTCAATCGCTCTAAAAAAAGAAGAAAAAACAAAAAAGGTTATCTTTTGGGTTGTGTTTTGGGGAAAAAAAAGCAAACTTCCTCGGTGAAGTTGAATTGGCCAAAAAGCAGTTAATAGGTTTTTTTGCGATTGTTCATTTTAACTAAGTATTTTTGGCGTCATTTGCCATCCAAACAGAAAAGCGTGATATTGTGCTAACGTAGTCAGTGAAGTTGAATTGTCCAAAAAAGAGTTAAGATGTGGTTCTGGGCTCGTTCCTTTTAAATCGATAGTCGCAGCGTTAGTCGCTCTAAAAAAAGAAAAAAAACCCAAAAAGGTTATCTTTTGGGTTGTGTTTTGGGAAAAAAATCAAACTTTCTCGGCGAAGTTGAATTGGCCAAAAAACAGTTAATAGGTTTTTTTGCAGTTGTTCATTTTAACTTTGTATTTTTGGCGTCATTCGCAATCTAAACAGAAAAGCGTGATATTGTGCTAACTAGAGATGAGCGAATCGATTAGTCGATTCGTTGATTCATATCGAATCTTAGGATTTTTTAGCTGCAAAGCGAATCCGAATATTAGGTGATTCACTTCGGCTTTGTACGCATCCACTACGTAGTTTGTCCTATAAATTATACGCTATTGCTATGTATAAGTTAATGTATACGCTGTTGCGTACGATTTCAATTCATTAGCGAACTTTTACTGTTAGTTCGTGCGCAAAAGCCCGGGAAGAAAGCGGTCACCTGACCTAATGGGCAGGGCTTGCTCTGATTGACTTAGGCTCAGTAAGCCAGTGACGCATCACTTCTGCTGCGACTGCTGAGACGAGCAGAAGCACTGTGTGTGAAGTTCTGAGACTCTGTGACCTGTTTTGTGAAAATTGTGGTATAATTGCTCTGGGAATCCATATTACAGATATCAGGGATACTGCAGGGCAAGTGCAGGGCCAGTTCAGTGCTAGTATTTAATCAAGCAGGGAGAGAGAGACAGGAAGAGACAGTGAGATACAGGACAAAGACCATCTGCAGGGCCACAGAGTGAATTGAAAAATGTCTGGAATGGATAAGCAAAAGGGGTCCAGTTCCAGCCAGACTTTGAGCTTTAAAAAAAAGGAGAAGGTAGCACAGGGCAGCAGGGCCAAAAGACCTGTAGCTGGAGCATCTACTAGTATTATTTGCAATACTTGGCCGTTGTTCCACCAGGCTAACCCACCGAGGCGCAAAATTGTAGTGGAGGAGAAAGTAGATGAGGTAGTGGAGTGGATGGCACGCTCATCTCAGTCTCAGCCGAATGATCTGCTGTCATCTGCTGATACAGTATCCATATGTAGCCAAGGGTCAGACTCGTCCTGCTCCACCATTCCACTCAAGCAAACCCCTTAATTTTATGCCACCTCTCGGGCTTCAGTGCTCCCTCCTAGTGGTGTCCCTTCTGCAATTTCTAAAAAAAAAGCCACCGAAGCCCACCTTATAATCCGGCGGTTATAGAGGACAGCCTTCCTGAGGATTTCTTAGAGGGCAGTCAGAGTTTGGACTGCCCGGAATTGTCAGTTGGTGGGGAACAGCCTAATTTGCATTCCGAAAAATGTGTTGTGGAGGAGTCTGATGATGAATCTGATGTGTTAGACCGGAGGACCTGGGAAGCGGATCGGGCTGGTGAGGAGGATTTGAGCTCAGAGGAGGAGGGTGGTACTAGTAGTGGCAGCAACAGAGGGCAGAGGCGACTTAGGCCCAGGGCTAGTGCCTCCCTGGGAACTAGCAAGACCCCAAATATAGTGGGGCCGGCACCAGGGTGTAAGCTTTCAAAGGCTACAAGCTTGGCCAGCTGTGGAGGGCGCACGTCGGGTGTGTGGAAGTATTTTACCACTCTGCCGGGGGATAGCAGTATGGTCACGTGTAATTTGTGTAAACAGAAATTGAGCCGTGGGAAAGCCACAAATGTTGGGACCATTGCTCTGTGGAACCATTTGAAGCGGCGTCATGCCGGCAATTTAGAGCAGCCCATTAATACTAAAGAGCTGATTACTTCTCCCGGGGTCCCTTCTGTCAGGCAGGCCGCATCCAGGGCCATAGCTCAGCCCGGATCCCGGTGTGTAACTACTACATCCACCTCATTGTCGGCCAGTGCGTGCATTTCTCCACCTCCACTCATTCGGCAGCCGCCCATTGCCGAGTGCGTGGCCAGGAAGCAGTTTTACGCCACAAGCAATCCGACTCTCCGCAAACTGAATGGTCACCTGACAAAGTTGCTGGCTGTGCAGTCTTTGCCGTACCAGCTGGTTGACTGCCCAGCTTTCAGGGAGCTAATGGCTTGCGCTCAGCCACGCTGGCAGGTCCCTAGCCGGCATTACTTCTCCAACAAAGCTATCCCCGCCCTTTACTCCCACGTGGCTGACAATTTTGGGCTCTCCCTGCAGCACGGTGCACGTCACGGTGGACACCTGGAGCAGTGCTTACGGCCAGGGGCAATACATGTCCTTTACTGCCCACTGGCTGAATGTATTTAGTGGCAGCGAGGAACCCCCCCAGCAACCCGGTCAATTGTTGTTGGCACCTACACGTGCTTTCCAGCCAGGATTGCAGCAGACCACCCAACAACTATCCACTTCCACCTCCACGGGCAGTCCACCTGCTGGAGCGTCAGGGCAGCGAGTTACCCCCGCTCCTTCATATCACATGTGCCAGGTGAAACGCTGCCATGCAGTGTTAGACTTAGTGTGTCTTGGCAGTAGCAGCCACACAGGCCAGCGCTTGCTACATTACATGAAGCATCAAATAGCGCGCTGGCTGACTCCACAGCAGTTGGAAGTGGGCAAGGTAGTGAGTGACAATGGGACAAATATAGTGGCAGCGCTGAACCTGGGTCAATTCTCGCATGCTCCCTGTATGGCACATGTCCTAAATATAGTGGCGCAAAGGTTTCTAAAAACATTCACTGGCCTGCGCACAGTGCTGGCAAAGTCAAGGAAGCTTTGCATTCATTTCAGCCATTCATATGTATCTCATCATGCTCTGCTGGAACTGCAGCGTCAAAACGGTCTTCCGCCACACCGCTTAATAGGTGATGTGGCGACCCGGTGGAATTCCACTCTTCATATGTTGCAGCGACTCCTAGAGCAGCGTAGAGCAGTGAACGATTTTGTCCAGCAGCAGCCAGAATCTTCCAGCATAGGGAGCAGGTGCGGCTTTGATTTCTGGCAGTGGAGGCTGGTCCGAGATGCCCGCACTGTTCTAAGGCCCTTAAAAGAAGCCACCAAATTGGTCAGGCGGGACAGCTGCGCTGTGAACGGCATAATTTCAATAATATTTGTGCTGGAAAAGACACTCACGCTCATGCAGCAGGGGGCAATGGGGGAAGGAAATCCTGACCATTTGTCTACCCACCATGCTGTCACTGTAGGGGAGCCCCAACGCCAAAGTTCCCTTGTGGAGGAGGATGAGGATGAGGGTCTTGAGTTAGAGGAGAGGGAAGAGGAGGAGGAGGATTTTAATGAGGGTGATGATGACCAGGAGGAGGAGGAGGAGACATAGCTGGAGGAATAGGATGATGAGACTTTCAGGGACACAGCAGTTTCTCAGAGAAAGGCTGAGATGGAAAGAAGTGGCCTCTCAGGCACGCTGGGCAGGATGGCGAGCTGTATGCTCACATGCTTACGCACTGACAGGCTTATCCTAAACATAAGGCAGACTGACAAATACTGGCTGGCGATGCTTCTGGACCTGCGGTATCAATCCAACATGGGGGATTGTTTTCCTCCCCAGGAAAGGGAAGAGAAATTAGTATCATTGCGGGAGAAGCTATGTAGTAAAATGGCCACAGCTTTTAGCCAGCCCCAGCCTGCTGCCAGCATGTCTGAGAAGGAGGTCCGGCTGAGTAATCCACCTTCTGCCACAGCCAGCAGCAGCCAGTTAAGCCTAATTAGTATGATGCAGGAATTTTTCTCTTCAGGTTCCCAACAGCTACAGCCAAGTGAGCAGGCCCAGATCACCTGCCTCAATGAGCAGGTTCAGGCGTACCTGCAGTCTGGCTCACAAAGCCTCTTCTCAGACCCCCTGGACTTCTGGGCAGGTAGATTACAACAGTGGCCAGAACTCTCCCACTATGCACTAGGGCTTCTTTCCTACCCAGCCTCAAGTGTCATGTCAGAGAGGGTTTTTAGTGCCGCTGGGGGGGTGGTGATACCCAAAAGGACAAATCTGTCACCAGGCAGTGTTCAAAAAAATACCTTTATAAAAATGAATAAAGGCTGGATTACATCCAATTTCATACTCATCTTGCTGATGCTGGTGGTGATTAGATCAGGCCTTGCAGGGCAGAATAGTCTGAGTGTATTCCCACTGTTGCTGTCAGCCGGGCCATAATTTTACAGCCAAATGTCTTGTGTCATGTAATGGACTGTACGAACCCGAAGTCTCCAAAACCCTATTTCAAAACCAAACACTGTGTTCTACCTCCGCCTCCGTTTTCTACGCTTAGTAGGAGAGTAGCTGTTGTTAGTTAACGTTACAAATAGTTCTATTTAGTATTGTTAAGTTTGTTTTTGAGTCTCAGCCTTTAGTCCCCCCCCTCCAAAAAAAAAAAATATGTATGTGTTATATATATTTAAAAAAAAAAAATGTTTTACACTGCCTCTGCCCCGACAAGTTATATTAG
>ONZH01000260.1:0-98239 GCA_900303285.1 Rhinella marina
CAAGAGAACGCACAGTACAGTGGCCTATTAAAAGGCCTAGATATTGTATATTTCAAAGTACACAGCCGTGTAGTAACTGAACAGACGCGTGGGTATTTACACCAGGTATGTGAGATAAATTTAACAAGAAGAACGCACAGTACAGTGGCCTATTAAATGGCCTTAGATTATTGTAAAATATTTCAAAGTACACAGCCGTGTAGTAACTGAACAACTGGTGGGTATTTACACCAAGGTATGTGAGATAATTTAACAAGAGAACGCACAGTACAAGTGGCCCATTAAATGGCCTAGAGTATTGTATATTTCAAAGTACACAGCGTGGTAAGTAACTGAACAGACGGTGGTATTTTACACAGGTATGAGAATAATTTAACAAGAAACGCAACAGTACAGTGGCCTTTTATTTTTTAAATGGCCCCCCCTAGAAAAATTTATTTTGGTTTAAAAAATATTTCAAAGTACACAGCGTGTAGTAACTGAACAGACGGTGGGTATTTACAACCCAGGTATGTGAGATAATTTAACAAGAGAACGCACAGTAACAGTGGCCTATTAAATTGGCCTAGATATTGTATATTTCAAAGTAAAAGCCGTGTAGTAACTGACCAGACAGGTGGGTATTTACACCAGGTATGTGAGATAATTTAACAAGAGAACGCACAGTACAGTGGCCTATTAAAATGGCCTAGATATTGTATATTTCAAAGTACACAGCCGTGTAGTAACTGAACAGACGGTGGGTATTTACACCAGGTATGTGAGATAATTTAACAAGAGAACGCACAGTACAGTGGCCTATTAAAATGCCTAGATATTGTATATTTCAAAGTATCACAGCCGTGTAGTAACTGAACAGACGGTGGGTATTTACACCAGGTATGTGAGATAATTTAACAGAGAACGCACAGTTCAGTGGCCTATTAAATGGCCTAGATATTGTATATTTCAAAGTACACAGCCGTGTAGTAACTGAACAGACGGTGGGTATTTACACCAGGTATGTGAGATAATTTAACAAGAGAACGCACAGTACAGTGGCCTATTAAATGGCCTAGATATTGTATATTTCAAAGTACACAGCCGTGTAGTAACTGAACAGACGGTGGGTATTTACAACCAGGTTATGTGAGATAATTTAACAAGAAACGCACAGTACAGTGGCCTATTAAAATGGCCTAATATTGTATATTTCAAAGTACACAGCCGTGTAGTAACTGAACAGACGGTGGGTATTTACACCAGGTATGTGAGATAATTTAACAAGAGAACGCACAAGTACAGTGGCCTATTAAATGGCCTAGATATTGTATATTTCAAAGTACACAGCCGTGTAGTAACTGAACAGACGGTGGGTATTTACAACAGGTATGTGAGATAATTTAAACAAGAAAACGCACAGTACATGTGGCCTATTAAATGGCCTAGATATTGTATATTTCAAAGTACACAGCCGTGTAGTAACTGAACAGACGGTGGGTATTTACACCAGGTATGTGAGATAATTTAACAAGAGAAACGCACAGTACAGTGGCCTATTAAATGGCCTAGATATTGTATATTTCAAAGTACACAGCCGTGTAGTAACTGAACAGACGGTGGGTATTTACACAGGTATGTGAGATAAATTTAACAAGAGAACGCACAGTACAGTGGCCTATTTAAAATGCTAGATATTGTATATTTCAAAGTACAACAAGCCGTTGTAGTAACTGAACAGACGGTGGGTATTTACACCAGGTATGTGAGATAATTTACAAGAAACGCACAGTACAGTGGCCTATTAAATGGCCTAGATATTGTATATTTCAAAGTACACAGCGTGTAGTAACTGAACAGACGGTGGGTATTCTACACCAGGTATGTGAGATAATTTAACAAGAGAACGCACAGTACAGTGGCCTATTAAAATGGCCTAGATATTGTATATTTCAAAGTACACAGCCGTGTAGTAACTGAACAGACGGTGGGTATTTACACCAGGTATGTGAGATAATTTAACAGAAACGCACAGTACAGTGGCCTATTAAATGCCTAGATATTGTATATTTCAAAGTACACAGCCGTGTAGTAACTGAACAGACGGTGGTATTTACACCAGGTATGTGAGATAATTTAACAAAGAAGAACGCACAGTACAAGTGGGGCCTATTAAATGGCCTAGATATTGTATATTTCAAAGTACACAGCCGTGTAGTAACTGAACAGACGGTGGGTATTTACACCAGGTATGTGAAGATAATTTAACAAGAGAACGCACAGTACAGTGGCCTATTAAATGGCCTAGATATTGTATATTTCAAAGTACACAAGCCGTGTAGTAACTGAACAGACGGTGGGGTATTTACACCAGGTATGTGAATAATTTAACAAAGAACGCACAGTACAGTGGCCTATTAAATGGCCTAGATATTGTATATTTCAAAGTACACAGCCGTGTAGTAACTGAACAGACGGTGGGTATTTACACCAGGTATGTGAGATAATTTAACAAGAGAACGCACAGTACAGTGGCCTATTAAATGCCTAGATATTGTATATTTTCAAAGTAACACAGCCGTGTAGTAACTGAACAGACGGTGAGTATTTACACCAGGTATGTGAGATAATTTAACAAGAAAACGCACAGTACAGTGGCCTATTAAATGGCCTAGATATTGTATATTTCAAAGTACACAGCCGTGTAGTAACTGAACAGACGGTGGGTATTTACACCAGGTATGTGAGATAATTTAACAAGAGAACGCACAGTACAGTGGCCTATTAAATGGCCTAGATATTGTATATTTCAAAGTACACAGCCGTGTAGTAACTGAACAGACGGTGGGTATTTACACCAGGTATGTGAGATAATTTAACAAGAAAACGCACAGTACAGTGGCCTATTAAATGCCTAGATATTGTATATTTCAAAGTACACAGCCGTGTAGTAACTGAACAGACGGTGGGTATTTACACCAGGTATGTGAGATAATTTAACAAGAGAACGCACAGTACAGTGGCCTATTAAATGGCCTAGATATTGTATATTTCAAAGTACACAGCCGTGTAGTAACTGAACAGACGGTGGGTATTTACACCAGGTATGTGAGATAATTTAACAAGAGAACGCACAGTACAGTGGCCTATTAAAATGGCCTAGATATTGTATATTTCAAAGTACACAGCCGTGTAGTAAACTGAACAGACGGTGGGTATTTACACCAGGTATGTGAGATAATTTAACAAGAGAACGCACAGTACAGTGGCCTATTAAATGGCCTAGATATTGTATATTTCAAAGTACACAGCCGTGTAAGTAACTGACAGACGGTGGGGTATTACACCAGGTATGTGAATAATTTAACAAGAGAACGCACAGTACAGTGGCCTATTAAATGCCTAGATATTGTATATTTCAAAGTACACAGCCGTGTAGTAACTGAACAGACGGTGGGTATTTACACCAGGTATGTGAGATATTTTAACAAGAGAACGCACAGTACAGTGGCCTATTAAATGGCCTAGATATTGTATATTTCAAAGTACACAGCCGTGTAGTAACTGAACAGACGGTGGGTATTTACACCAGGTATGTGAGATAAATTTTAACAAGAGAACGCACAGTACAGTGGCCTATTAAAATGCCTAGATATTGTATATTTCAAAGTACACAGCCGTGTAGTAACTGAACAGACGGTGGGTATTTACACCAGGTATGTGAGATAATTTAACAAGAGAAACGCACAGTACAGTGGCCTATTAAATGGCCTAGATATTGTATATTTCAAAAGTTACACAGCCGTGTAGTAACTGAACAGACGGTGGGTATTTTACACCAGGTATGTGAGATAATTTAACAAGAGAACGCCACAGTACAGTGGCCTATTAAATGGCCTAGATATTGTATATTTCAAAGTACCACAGCCGTGTAGTAACTGAACAGACGGTTGGGTATTTACACCAGGTATGTGAGATAATTTAACAAGAGAACGCACAGTACAGTGGCCTATTAAAATGGCCTAGATATTGTATATTTCAAAGTACACAGCCGTGTAGTAACTGAACAGACGGTGGGTATTTACACCAGGTATGTGAGATAATTTAAACAAGAGAACGCACAGTTACAGTGGCCTATTAAATGGCCTAGATATTGTATATTTCAAGTACACAGCCGTGTAGTACTGAACAGACGGTGGGTATTTACACCGGTATGTGAGATAATTTAACAGAAAACGCACAGTACAGTGGCCTATTAAATGGCCTAGATATTGTATATTTCAAAGTACACAGCCGTGTAGTAACTGAACAGACGGTGGGTATTTACACCAGGTATGTGAGATAATTTAACAAGAGAACGCACAGTACAGTGGCCTATTAAAATGGCCTAGATATTGTATATTTCAAAGTACACAGCCGTGTAGTAACTGAACAGACGGTGGGTATTTACAACCAGGTATGTGAGATAATTTAACAGAGAACGCACAGTACAGTGGCTATTAAATGGCCTAGATATTGTAATTTCAAAGTACACAGCCGTGTAGTAACTGAACAGACGGTGGGTATTTACACCAGGTATGTGAGATAATTTAACAAGAGAACGCACAGTACAGTGGCCTATTAAATGGCCTAGATATTGTATATTTCAAAGTACACAGCCGTGTAGTAACTGAACAGACGGTGGGTATTTACACCAGGTATGTGAGATAATTTAACAAGAGAACGCACAGTACAGTGGCCTATTAAATGCCTAGATATTGTATATTTCAAAGTACACAGCCGTGTAGTAACTGAACAGACGGTGGGGTATTTACACCAGGTATGTGAGATAATTTAACAAGAAAACGCACAGTACAGTGGCCTATTAAATGGCCTAGATATTGTATATTTCAAAGTACACAGCCGTGTTAGTAACTGAACAGACGGTGGGTATTTACACCAGGTATGTGAGATAATTTAACAAGAGAACGCACAGTACAGTGGCCTATTAAATGGCCTAGATATTGTATATTTCAAAGTACACAGCCGTGTAGTAACTGAACAGACGGTGGGTATTTACACCAGGTATGTGAATAATTTAACAAGAGAACGCACAGTACAGTGGCCTATTAAAATGCCTAGATATTGTATATTTCAAAGTACACAGCCGTTGTAGTAACTGAACAGACGGTGGGTATTTACACCAGGTATGTGAGATAATTTAACAAGAGAACGCACAGTACAGTGGCCTATTAAATGGCCTAGATATTGTATATTTCAAAGTACACAGCCGTGTAGTAACTGAACAGACGGTGGGTATTTACACCAGGTATGTGAGATAATTTAACAAGGAGAACGCACAGTACAGTGGCCTATTAAATGGCCTAGATATTGTATATTTCAAAGTACACAGCCGTGTAGTAACTGAACAGACGGTGGGTATTTACACCAGGTATGTGAGATAATTTAACAAGAAACGCACAGTACAGTGGCCTATTAAATGGCCTAGATATTGTATTATTTTCAAAGTACACAGCCGTGTAGTAACTGAACAGACGGGGGTATTTACACCAGGTATGTGAGATAATTTAACAAGAGAACGCACAGTACAGTGGCCTATTAAATGGCCTAGATATTGTATATTTCAAAGTACACAGCCGTGTAGTAACTGAACAGACGGTGGGTATTTACACCAGGTATGTGAGATAATTTAACAAGAGAACGCACAGTACAGTGGCCTATTAAATGGCCTAGATATTGTATATTCAAAGTACACAGCCGTGTAGTAACTGAACAGACGGTGGGTATTTACACCAGGTATGTGAGATAATTTAACAAGAGAACGCACAGTACAGTGGCCTATTAAATGCCTAGATATTGTATATTTCAAAGTACACAGCCGTGTAGTAACTGAACAGACGGTGGTATTTACACCAGGTATGTGAGATAATTTAACAAGAGAACGCACAGTACAGTGGCCTATTAAATGGCCTAGATATTGTATATTTCAAAGTACACAGCCGTGTAGTAACTGAACAGACGGTGGGTATTTACACCAGGTATGTGAGATAATTTAACAAGAAAACGCACAGTACAGTGGCCTATTAAATGGCCTAGATATTGTATATTTCAAAGTACACAGCCGTGTAGTAACTGAACAGACGGTGGGTATTTACACCAGGTATGTGAGATAATTTAACAAGAGAACGCACAGTACAGTGGCCTATTTAAAATGCCTAGATATTGTATATTTCAAAGTACACAGCCGTGTAGTAACTGAAACAGACGGTGGGTATTTACACCAGGTATGTGAGATAATTTAACAAGAAAACGCACAGTACAGTGGCCTATTAAATGGCCTAGATATTGTATATTTCAAAGTACACAGCCGTGTAGTAACTGAACAGACGGTGGGTATTTACACCAGGTATGTGAGATAATTTAACAAGAGAACGCACAGTACAGTGGCCTATTAAATGGCCTAGATATTGTATATTTCAAAGTACACAGCCGTGTAGTAACTGAACAGACGGTGGGTATTTACACCAGGTATGTGAGATAATTTAACAAGAGAACGCACAGTACAGTGGCCTATTAAAATGCCTAGATATTGTATATTTCAAAGTACACAGCCGTGTAGTAACTGAACAGACGGTGGGTATTTACACCAGGTATGTGAGATAATTTAACAAGAGAACGCACAGTACAGTGGCCTATTAAATGGCCTAGATATTGTATATTTCAAAGTACACAGCCGTGTAGTAACTGAACAGACGGTGGGTATTTACACCAGGTATGTGAGATAATTTAACAAGAGAACGCACAGTACAGTGGCCTATTAAATGGCCTAGATATTGTATATTTCAAAGTACACAGCCGTGTAGTAACTGAACAGACGGTGGGTATTTACACCAGGTATGTGAGATAATTTAACAAGAAAACGCACAGTACAGTGGCCTATTAAATGGCCTAGATATTGTATATTTCAAAGTACACAGCCGTGTAGTAACTGAACAGACGGTGGGTATTTACACCAGGTATGTGAGATAATTTAACAAGAGAACGCACAGTACAGTGGCCTATTAAAATGCCTAGATATTGTATATTTCAAAGTACACAGCCGTGTAGTAACTGAACAGACGGTGGGTATTTACACCAGGTATGTGAGATAATTTAACAAGAAAACGCACAGTACAGTGGCCTATTAAATGGCCTAGATATTGTATATTTCAAAGTACACAGCCGTGTAGTAACTGAACAGACAGTGGGTATTTACACCAGGTATGTGAGATAATTTAACAAGAGAACGCACAGTACAGTGGCCTATTAAATGGCCTAGATATTGTATATTTCAAGGTACACAGCCGTGTACTAACTGAACAGACGGTGGGTATTTACACCTGGTATACAAAAAGGGTATTGCAGGCACACAGAACCCAGAACACTAGAGCCAAATAAACTGTATTTAAAAAAATAAAATAAAATTCACAGCCGTATACTGCCAGATCAGATGGTGCATATACACACTAGTTATATAACAGGGTTGTTCAGCCTAAAAGAACGCTGAACAGTAGTGCCAAATATAGTTTGGTATGTAGCAGAGCACCTAATACACCACTAATGCCTCTCTCTGTCCCTACTCCAGCAGCTGTCCCTGAATACAGCAGCCGTTCTCTGTAAAGTCTATATTGTAGTAAAGCTATCACTGAAGTCCACTGTAGTAGCCCTGATAAGGGCTTTTAATCACGCTCCTGCCTGTCCAACAGCTAAAACCTATCTGTCCCTTCTCCAGCCTCTGTCCCTGACTAAGTTCACGCAGCATATGCGTACGAGCAGGAAGAGCTGAGTTTTTAATATTCGAGGTCACATGGTTTTTCCAGCCAATCCATGTAGACGCTGTTTTCGCGCTGCCAGCGTGCTCAGCGTGCCTGTCATACCCCCCCTGCATGTTGATTGGTGGAAAAAGAGCGCCAGGGAAGGTGGGAGGGGAAACGAATTCTAAGTGCGCCATCGCCGTTATACTCGATTGAAATCGAGTATGCCGAATATCGTAGTATTCGATCGAATACCGGCTCGATCGAACACTACTCGCTCATCTCTAGTAAGGAACTCTACACACTTTTGAGTGTAGTATGTTTCCCGTAAGGCCTCCTGCACAGCACCAATGCCCTTATGATGGGCAATGGACGTGTACAGGGACACCACGTCAAAAGAGACCAGAGTACAGTTCTCCGGAATGATTGCATGTTTCAGTTTTTCTAAAAAGTCTGATGTATCACGGAAATAGGATGGTGCCTCTGTGACAAACCCTCTCAGAATTTTGTCCTAAAATTTGAAGATGTTAGAGAAAATGGAATCACTCCCAGAAATGATTGGCCTCCCATCTTGGTCAACTAACCTTATGAATCTTTGGGAGGCAATATATCAGTGGTGTGACCAGAAAATCTACAATCAAATAACTCAACAGAGCATCATCAATAATTTGATTCTCATAAACCTCCATCACGTATTTCTATTTTCTTTGGTATATCAAATCTGGGATCCCTGTGTAGGGGTAAATACACTTCACGATCAGCTAGCTGTCTCTCCACCTCAGCTATGTAATCCTTTTTATCTAGAACTACCAGTGCCTCACCCTTATCTGCAGGCTTCAGAATTATGGAGGCATCTAGTCTCAAGGCTTTGATGGCTGCGACTTCTTGTGTCGTCATATTGGGGTTAATGAGCCTATCACCGATACCTGTTTGTCTAAGTGCCTGTATTTGATCGGACAAATACTGGAAGTATTTAAAGGTATGGGTTGAATATGTGTTTGCCATGTTATTTTATATGCAAAAGTTTCTTCAATGCAACTATTTGTGTATATATATTCTGCTGAATTATGATTCTGTGGCACACGTGAACTTATAACTAGTAGATATTATGTAATTATGTAGCAACCACTTCCTGGTCACCACCAGTGATGTCACTGGTATTAGGTATTTAAGGTTTGTTCACATTGGTATATGCTTGCTTGATAAAGGCTGAGGTACAGCCGAAACGTAGTTGTCACGCACAGGTGTGTGGGGGGGGACCAAACCGAGCTTAGGAGGGAAAGGAGATTAGGCCTAGAAACTAAGGAAGGAAGATGGACACCTCCTACAGGAAACCCTGGCTCAATTCCTGCCAGTATGAACAGGCCTCAAAGGTAGGGAAGTTCATACACCGAACTGACCCTATAGGACCCTGGAACTAATGACAGGAATGAGTCTACCTGTTCCTCCAAAAGGAAGGACAAACAGCAGTCTCCCTTAGGCCTAATAACAAAACAACAGGGAAAAGTAACAAAACACACAGAAGGGAAAAGGAAACTTATCTGTCAATGAAGAAATGGAGGCTCCAGGATCTCAGCTGAGAACCAAACTACTGCTCACCACAACAACTGAAGCTATAAACCGCAAGGAATAGTGGGAGAAAAAGCAATAAATAGGGGAGGGACTATTACCACACCAGGAACACCTGAGGGAAAAGGGTGTGGTAAATACCAACAACAAAAAAGGAAAACATGTCAGATTATACCACGTGTTGCCAATCTGACAGACCTCCTATTACCTGTCACAGGAATGTCCGTAACAGTAGCATGGTTTGGGTGTTTTATATGGAATAAAAGGACACATTTTTTTCACCGCAAGGCGTGGATGCTGTCTCTATTCTTCAATATTGTCTGCTCACTATGCCAGACATGCTGTCAGGAGGCACATGGCAGCGTCATGACCATCAATAGTGTGCTTATTACTGAGCTCCTGATGAATCTTTTTCAGAGGAAACGCGTCCAGCATCCTATAGTGACGCGCCGATGATGGTTTTGTTATGACCCCACAGAGGACTTAGGTTTTAGGTACAGTTGTGTTTTAGCTTTTTCATTTAGCTGCAGAAGCTGGGACTTGGTGCTTTTCACTCACACCAGAAAGACACATCTCATTAATGCAGTCTGGTTTTAAGATGAGTGCACACCTTGCCCTACCTGGTCCATTCTGGTTCAGTCTCCACCTGTGATCTTTAGGTATTTAGATCAGGTCTATAGGTCAGGTTCCTACCTAGGCATACTCAATTGTATTTTACTGACACTAGCTAGGACATAATCTTTGAGTCCAGCCTTGGTATAGCTTTTCACCTAGCTTTAGCAGCTGGGACTCGGCGTTTCTCACTCATACCAGAAAGATGCCGTTTCTACCTGTCATCTATATATATCCAGGTTAGGACCTTGGGTCTAGTTCTTATTGAAGTTCACATCCTGGCACAATTTCTGGCTTTATCTCAGTATTGAACCATACCCTCAGGAGTAGTGCCGTTTTTTCTCCTATTTTCCTGACCTGCACTTTGAGTGATTTGTCGCTTGTGCATCTGCGATAACTCTTGTGCGCATTCCCCATGTCCAGTAACCTTTGAATGCCGCCACTGGACACTTCTCCTTGTTGATGTTGTGGTCCCCTGGGTGGTGATAATATTCTGGGGCTGTACTTCATTTTGGGTGGAGTGTTTATGACTTTTTGCACACCCATGACCTATTTATTTCCAGTCCACTGGGTGATGCATATTTTATGTGTACTGGCTATCCTTGTTAGCATTATTGTCTTCCCCCTTCTTTTAAGATAATATATAATAATAAAATTGTGTTTTAGCGTCCCTTTTTTCCGTGATATTTAACTGCTCAATTTTGTTGCACATCGAATATCGTAAATAAAAAAACCCATAAAACTGTGGTAGAATTTCACCCCATCTGGAATGTTTTACCTGCTTCTACATCATATGCAATATTAAATGGTGGCGTTGGACAGTAAAACTTGTCCTGCAAAAAGCAAGCCCTCATATGGCTATGTGAGCAGACTGGGGTAAAAAGGGTTAAGATATATCTACGTGGTATATACTTGTGCTTCACCAGTAGAACAAATAAGACTTTGACAAAAGGAGTTTAGTATTGACAGATATCCCTTATTGACAAGAGCTGATGAACAACTATACTCAATATTGGTAAAGATAAGGGTATCTCCACATGGTCAGGATTTTGGATGCAGTTTCGGAAAGCCAAATCCAGGACTGAATTTAAAAAAAAGAGAAGTGATATCTGTCCTTTATACTTTCTGTCCTTTTATGACCACTCTAAAACCGCATTAGGAAACCTGATCGTATCCTAAATGCAACTAATGAAAATAAAATAAAATGGTTGTTTATGCAAGTCCAATATAATTCATTAGAATTAAAATCGTGAAAATACACGTTTCTAACATTCCAGATGAATTTTTCATTCTCCTTTATATTTCTATCAGATTTTCGCTAGAGATAAAGCATATATTCATTTAGCTTGTATTCCATCTAAAAAACAAAAACAAAAAAAAAACAAAAACAAAACTGAATTTCAGGAATTGTTCTGTAGTATATGGAGAAAATATCCTTGAGTCCTTTGGTCTGTTAAATATTTTTTAGTCTGCTTATGATATATTGCATATTCAGCTGTATCGCAGGCAGAGCTACTCTATCTTTGAGCGATAACTCCCCAGACATTAAATGAGCATGGCATTCAAGGGCATAATGTATGAATGTCCAAAACACAGAAGCAATTTTCTGGGAATATTTTGACAGATTTGTGTTCAATTTATTATACATGTAACCTTCATATAGAATGTCACTATGTATTTAGCTTTCTAACATTTCTGAATTAAAGAAAGACAAAATCTTACATAATGTATATTTGGTATAATCTATATATGGGATAATATTCAGACAAAATATTGTACATTTCCTGTGGAAAGGTATGTCATAGCATAGATAGAAATCAGTTAATTGAGTAATTTCTTCGGTCAAGTTTTCAAAGAAATGCACAAGGGCACTATATATATAGGTTTTTGTTAAAAATTAAATTTCCTTGGCAGATATTGACAATCCCTGAGTGTTTTTATGTCTTAAAAATGTGAATGGTAGTTTTCAGAAACATTTTGAAAATTAACTTTCTTTTTTTAATGTTCTTCTTTTTCAGATTTAAAGGTAAGATACTTAATATATTTGAATTATGCATGAAATACCAATGCTGTTATATAATAATAATTTACCATAGTATGGATGCCAAATGTACCACTATATTGCCTGTTGGTGCTACAATTTAGAAAGTATGTGATTTAACTTAAACTTAAAGGGGTTGTCCGGGTTCAGAGAAGAACCCGGACAAACCTGCAATTTCACCCAGGCAGCCCGCCTGAATAGGACATCGGAGCATCTCATGCTCCGATGCCCCCCCCCCTGCCCTGCGCTAGATCGCGCAGGGCAAGGTCTCTTTTGTTTGTAAATACTCGCTGCCGGGCGGGTACTTCCGCCCGGCAGTGAGTTCGGTGATGTCACCGGCCTTAATGGGCCGGCTTTAGCACTGCCCTAGCCGTTTTACTGGCTAGGGCAGCGCTAAAGCCCGTCCATCAGCGCCGATGACGTCACCGGCTCACTGCCGGGCGGAAGCCTCTGCCCGGCAGGGACCGGTACGTCACCGGAACCGGGCTAAATTCCTTTGCCCTGCGCTAATTATCGCAGGGCAAAGGAGGGCATCGGAGCATAGGATGCTCCGATGCCCTCTTCAGGCGGGCTGCCTGGGTGAATTGAAAGGTATGTCCGGGTTCTTCTCTGAACCCGGACAACCCCTTTAAGGTTTTATGATCATTGCTTTAGCTGTAAGTTTGCAAATTAGCTCTCCTCCAAAAGGAAAGACCTATTGTCACCTACAGATAGATACTCTAAAAGTCAATATCCAACCCATTAAAGAGCCTTGAGACATGATTCTTAGGCAAAACAGAGACACCCGTCAGAGTTGTCCAGAGTTTTTGCTCCTTGTCAGTACAATTCTGGTTGGCTGGGTGATATGAATTACTGTATTTTTGTGTTATATAATGTATTATAATGTATTTTGCGCTATAGAACACACCTTTTCCCTAATAAAGTTGGTGGAAAATGTCAGTGCATCTAATAAATTGAATACTGATGAGTGCTTCCATTATGGAAGGGCTCATTAGTAAAGTAGTGGGGAGCAGTTAGTGTATCACTGTTAGTGCTGATATTACTCAGCATTCACTGGTCTCTGGGTGCCACATCTGCTGTGGCCTGACGACGAACAGCATCAGGTCATAGTGTAGTGCAGCAGAAGGAGTGCTCTAGATCTTATGGGTGGTGGAGCCTTCTGGAGCAGGAGTTGTTTTATTCATTTATTTGTCTAATCTGAGGTCTGATTAAAACTGGTGGTCTGATTTGGGGGTCTGATGAAGTTTGGGGAACTGAACTGAAATCTAATGAAGATTAGGGGTCTGGTCTGAGGTTTAATGAAGACTGGGAGCCCAATCTGATGTCTAATGAACATTGGGGTCTGGTAAAGGTTGAGGTCTGATATTGGGGTCTGATGAGGACTGGGAATCTGGCATGAGGTCTGATGAAAATTGAGGGTCTGAGCTGAGGTCCGATGAAGATTGGGGATCTGATCTGAGGTTTGATGAAAATTGAAGGTCTGATTTAGGAGTCTAATGAAGATTGGTCTGATGAGAAAAATATATATATTTTTAATTTTCCTCCTCTAAAACCTAAGGGCATCTTATAGAGTGAAACATGTAGTATATACAGCTATTGGAAAGTGCTGGTTATTTTAGTAGGGCCAATGTATTGGGCCTTTTATGCTACTATATTATGGAGATATTCTCAGCTAAAAGCAGCTTTTGTAGAGAAGAATAACTCCATAAAAACGACCTTTGATTTGTAATAAGTGGCACTTTTACCACTGTAAAATAAGATATTGCATTACAAACCATGTATACAGTACATTAACAAGCAAAACACCATCATCAGCAGGGACCTTACAATTATAATCTAGGTAATCTTGTGCACTCCTGGTGTCAATTGACAGTAAAAATACAAAAGTGCTACAAAAAGTCAAGGTGTAGCATCAGCATTAGAGTTTAATAATTTTTTTTTTTATTTGAGCAGCCTTGTATATTATTACATACATTACATTTATAGGTTCAAGACCTTGCGGTATATGCAATCTGAAAAAAAACAAAAAACAATATTATATATATATATATGGAGCCAAAGAGAGATTGGGAATAATATTATGTAATACTTTAGAGAAATGAGCCTCTGGAGTCAGTGTCTTTTTTTTATATGACTAAGTTTATGTCTTACCATGATCTGTCCAGATTAGCTGTCGGAAAGCTTTGATATCTGACATCCTTTTGGGTACCTTGCTTAAAGTTTGATGTTACTCTAAGCTTGCATTTAATACTTTTTCTATCAAAGAAAAGGTCACACTGTTGTAGAATATCAATCTGTGCCAATTTTGTTGGACTATGGAATCACTCTAAGGAACCAAATATACCTAAACTAAAAATTGACCTATTACATAGTATATTATGATTATTCGTTTAAAAGCACCATTTATTCCAGGGAGCTGCACTTATAAAAAAAAAGTATAAGTACATAATAAGAAGTATGGGGGTGCATAGGAGAAATCTTGGAGGTGATTGTGTAAAGAGTAGATAAGAGGAGAATATAGAAGAAGATTTTGTGAGCATCGGAGATTCCATGTGGGAAAGTACCAGGGGATGAGGTCACAGATGTATGGAGGAGACAGTTTGTGGACATCTTTTTATGTCATAGTTTGTGTTTTGTACTGGATTCTCTAGACCTATGATGGCTAACCTCCAGCACTCCAGCTGTGGTAAAACTATAACTCCCAAGATGTACACTTGTTTGGCTGTTCTCAGAACTCGATGGAAATGAATGGAGCATGCTGGGAGTTGTAGTTTCACCACAGCTGGAGTGTCAGAGGTTAGCCATCGCTCATCTAGACAATGTGGAGCCAGTGAAGGAATTGGCAGGGAGGAGAGGCAGAGGGATAATGTGGGTAATAGGTGGATCAGCCAGACAGCTGAGTTGAGGATGGATTAGCAGGGCGCAAGTGTGTTAGATAGGAAGCCACAGAGAAGACATTTTCTATCATATAGTATACAGATAAACCTTTTATCATATATGTTTTATTTACATATAACACATTTCTACTTTGTAATACTGGAGTTATGGTTATCATTGGTACAAGGTTTATGTAGAATATGTAGAAACTTTCCTAATTGGTAATGTTACTACTAGAGAAAAGCAAAATGACATTATCTCTCATGGCAACACTGCTTGTACCATTCTTACCATAGAACAAACCTGGTGTCAAAAATTCCATTAACACTGAAGAGACTCTTAAGTCAGCATTAGATGACTAGTCCTCCAAAAGATAATGCAGCAAGATAGAGTAGTGTTTGTATGGCAAAGTGGCAAATCCTGGGACCCAAATGCAGTCTAGATAGTCTCTAATGTTTTATGCAGGGCCACCTGGAAACATAAAAACTGTCACATCTACAATGAGGCAACCTAGTCAGTATCTGGTATAGATTTATAATGAGTGAGTCGTGCTTCCCTATATATAAAAAAAAAAAAAAACATGTTTTTAATTATCTCATATTTTAACTTGTTTCAGGGTTCCTGTCACAACTACAAACTCAGCTGTGTTGCTTCACAGCTACAAATTCAGGTCTGCTTCACAACTATGAACTCATCTTTGATATTTCTTAACTATAGACTTGGTTCTGCTGAACCTTTACTGACCCTGTTTCTGTTTCCACTCCTCACATTCCTGCTCTGCTGCATCGGGCAACCAACTAGTTGAATCCAAAGGATCCAAAATCCAAGTCTAAGGAAGTGTTACTTTACCTTGAAACTGTTTGCTTCATTTCTGTAACCACCATCTGATTTTAGTAACTGTAGCACACTGCACGTTTTCACTGTTGTCCAAATAAAAGCTGTGAGCAGGTTGTGGATGTCTCAACCAAAGAGTACAGTCATGGCCAAAAGTAGAGAATGATACAAATATTAATTTTTACAAAGTCTACTGCTTCAGTTTTTATAATGGCAATTTGCATATACTCCAGAATGTTATAAAGAGTGATCAGCTTAACAGCAATTACTTGCAAAGTCAATATTTGCCTAGAAAATGAACTTTATCCCCCAAAACACATTTCAACATCATTGCAGCCCTGCCTTAAAAGGACCAGCTAACATCGTTTCAGTGATTGCTCCATTAACACAGGTGTGGGTGTTGATGAGGACAGGGCTGGAGATCAATCTGTCATGATTAAGTAAGAATGACACCACTGGACACTTTAAAAGGAGGCTGGTGCTTGGCATCATTGTTTCTCTTCTGTTAACCATGGTTATCTCTAAAGAAACACGTGCAGTCATTATTGCACTGCACAAAAATGGCCTAACAGGAAAGAGTATCGCAGCTAGAAAGATTGCACCTCAGTCAACAATCTATCGCATCATCAAGAACTTCAAGGAGAGAGGTTCCATTGTTGCCAAAAAGGCTCCAGGGTGCCCAAGAAAGACCAGCAAGCGCCAGGACCGTCTCTTAAAAGTGTTTCAGCTGCGGGATCGGGCTACCAGCAGTGCAGAGCTTGCTCAGGAATGGCAGCAGGTAGGTGTGAGTGCATCTGCACGCACTGTGAGGCGGAGACTCTTGAAGCAAGTCCTGGTCTCAAGGAGGGCAGCAAAGAAGCCACTTCTCTCCAGAAAAAAACATCAGAGACAGACTGATATTCTGCAAAAGGTACAGGGAGTGGACTGCTGAGGACTGGGGTAAAGTCATTTTCTCTGATGAATCCCCTTTTCGATTGTTTGGGACATCTGGAAAACAGCTTATTCGGAGAAGACGAGGTGAGCGCTACCACTAGTCTTGTCTCATGCCAACTGTAAAGCATCCTGAAACCATTCATGTGTGGGGTTGCTTCTCAGCCAAGGGAATCGGCTCTCTCACAGTCTTGCCTAAAAACACAGCCATGAATAAAGAATGGTACCAGAATGTCCTCCGAGAGAAACTTCTCCCAACCGTCCAAGAGCAGTCTGGCGATCAACAATGCCTTTTCCAGCATGATGGAGCACCTTGCCATAAAGCAAAGGTGATGATAACTAAATGGCTCAGGGAACAAAACATAGAGATTTTGGGTCCATGGCCTGGAAACTCCCCAGATCTTAATCCCATTGAGAACTTGTGGTCAATCATCAAGAGACGGGTGGACAAACAAAAACCTACAAATTCTGACAAAATGCAAGCATTGATTGTGCAAGAATGGACTGCTATCAGTCAGGATTTGGTCCAGAAGTTGATTGAGAGCATGCCAGGGAGAATTGCAGAGGTCCTGAAGAAGAAGGGTCAACACTGCAAATATTGACTTGCTGCATTAACTCATTCTAACTGTCAATATAAGCTTTTGTTACTCATAATATGATTGCAATTATATTTGTGTATGTGATAAAAACATCTGACAAACACACATAAAAACCAGAGGGCAGCAGATCATGTGAAAATATAATATTTGTGTCATTCTCAAAACTTTTGGCCATGACTGTACAACACAAGATAAAGTACATGGCAACAACAGATGAATTATTAACGCTTACAAGCATACACACTAATTGCATAGGCTTCTGATGTTACTCTCTCATTTCATAATATGCTTTTACAGTAATGGAGAACATGATATCTCTGACTAACTTAATAAAATTTGCTTACAGCATATAATATTTTTAAAGGGTTTCTGTCACCACAATTTTCAGTATTTAACAGGCTGACATTATCCATGTGCGAATGTCACCTGAATTTAACTCTGATATTTATTTTTTCCATAGTGCCCCCATTTTTGTGTAATGTCAACTTTTATGTTTAATATTGAAAATTGTGGTGACACTTTAAAGTATGCACTATACTAAATATTTGACAGTGGGTTTGAGTTTTTGGTTCCTCTTGCTCTCAAAGTGGTCTATTCTTCATGTATGTTTATTATGCAATCAGTTGTTTTTCTAATTCCCATTTTTAAGGTATTGTTTTTGCTAATGAACCCTTTAATCACTGCAGATACAGCTTTATTAAGAGGCCTTATTCTAGGTTACAGTCTTTTTACAGCTGACTAGTCTCCTATTCTGCGAAAAGCAGAAGCTCAGCCCTCTTTAGACAGCTAGGCTCCTGCTAAGATCAACAGAAGCACCAATCCCAGTCCTTTAACCCCTTAGGTGCCACAGTCATTAGTGATCACAGCATGTACACTGACAAGCAGAAAGGTAACAATGTTTTGATCTTTTGACTTTCAGGCTCCATATCTCACCATCCACTACTATGTGAGACTACAATCATTTTATAGAAAATCATCTTGGCTATCTCATACATAAATTGGACTTACAACTATTTAGCATATGATAAGCTATGAAGATTCTTGTCATGTAACTGCGTTGTTACTGTTTTGCTCCTGGTGGTGGAATAATCTTTTGCTTCTTGTATACTAGAAATTACACCCTGCTCTCTCATTCCCTCATAGCTCACTGTGGTATTAGGTGGATTTCAAAGCAAAAGGTCTCTGGTTCGAATCCAGGAGCAGCCATGAAGAAGATTTTACCAAGAAATGAGAAAATTGTCAAACTGCATCATGTGAGTGGAGTTTGAATATGAAATGACGTCCATTCATCCATTCAAAGCTAAGAGGTGGATGTCCAGAAATATCAGAGCAAACAAGTTGGCTCATCACAAGGTCTAAAAAAAAGTACAAACAGTGGACAGTAGAAGATTGAAAACGGGTAGTTCGGAGCGATGAGACGACAGTCATGAGACTGGGCTCTGATGGGTGCAAATGTTTCTGGAAGAAACAAGGGAAAGGTGGCTAATGGATCGAGAAATTGAAGAAAATTGAAGAAGGGAAAGTTCAGTGGTGGAAGCCTGATGATATATGGTTGTGTACTTGACCAGGATTGATGGTGGTCTCAATGCTGAGCTATATGTGAGTATCCTACAAGACGAGTCACTTCATACACTTGAGTACTATGGATATGAAAAGGATGACATAATGTTCCAGCAGAACAATGACCTGAAGCATACGTCGAGATGGGTAAATAAAAATGGTTCAGTGACAATGAAGTAGAGGTGCTGGATTGGCCCCCACAGTACCCAGACCTCAACCCAATCAAACACGTGTGGGTACAATTGAAGAAAAAGCTGTATTCGTACCCAAGTGAGTTGACCAGTATGCACCAACTTTGGGAACAGATTTCGGTGGAGACATGCTTCAGCCTGATCAAGGGCATGCCCAGAAGGATTCAGGCAGTGTTGAAAGCCAAAGGTGGATTTACAAAATGCTAGCAAAATAAAAACTAAAATCTAGAATTTTAGGAGCAAAATAGTAACAATGCAGTTACAGTGCTGGCCAAAAGTATTGGCACCCCTGCAATTCTGTCAGATAATACTCAATTTCTTCCAGAAAATGATTGCAACCACAAATGCTTTGGTAATAATATCTTCATTTCATTTGTCTTCAATAGAAAACCACAAAAAGAATTGTCAAAAAGCCAAATTGGATATAATTCTACACCAAACATAAAAAAGGGGGTGGACAAAAGTATTGGCACCCTTTGAAAAATCATGTGATGCTTCTCTAATTTGTGTAATTAACAGCACCTGTTACTTACCTGTGGCAAATAACAGGTGGTGGCAATAACTAAATCACACTTGCAGCCAGTTGAAATGGATTAAAGTTGACTCAACCTCTGTCCTGTGTCCTTGTGTGTACCACATTGAGCATGGAGAAAAGAAAGAAGACCAAAGAACTGTCTGAGGACTTGAGAAGCAAAATTGTGAGGAAGCATGAGCAATCTCAAGACTACAAGTCCATCTCCAAAGACCTGAATGTTCCTGTGTCTACTGTGCGCAGCGTCATCAAGAAGTTTAAAGCCCATGGCACTGTGGCTAACCTCCCTAGATGTGGACAGAAAAGAAAAATTGATGAGAGATTTCAACGAAAGATTGTGCAGATGGTGGCTAAAGAACCTCGACTAACATCCAAACAAGTTCTAGCTGCCCTGCAGTCCGAGGGTACAACAGTGTCAACCCGTACTATCCGTTGGCGTCTGAATGAAAAGGGACTCTATGGTAAGATACCCAGGAAGACCCCACTTCTGACCCAGAGACATAAAACAGCCAGGCTGGAGTTTGCCAAAACTTACCTGAGAAAGCCAAAAACTTTTTGGAAGAATGTTCTCTGGTCAGATGAGACAAAAGTAGAGCTTTTTGGGAAAAGGCATCAACATAGAGTTTACAGGAAAAAAAAGAGGCCTTCAAAGAAAAGAACATGGTCCCTACAGTCAAACATGGCGGAGGTTCCCTGATGTTTTGGGTTTGCTTTGCTGCCTCTGGCACTGGACTGCTTGACCGTGTGCATGGCATTATGAAGTCTGAAGACTACCAACAAATTTTGCAGCATAATGTAAGGCCCAGTGTGAGAAAGCTGAGTCTCTCTCAGAGGTCATGGGTCTTCCAGCAGGACAATGACCCAAAACACACTTCAAAAAGCACTAGAAAATGGTTTGAGAGAAAGCACTGGAGACTTCTAAAGTGGCCAGCAATGAGTCCAGACCTGAATCCCATAGAACACCTGTGGAGAGATCTCAAAGTGGCAGTTTGGAGAAGGCACCCTTCAAATCTCAGGGCCTGGAGCAATTTGCCAAAGAAGAATGGTCTAAAATTCCAGCAGAGCATTGTAAGAAACTCATTGATGGTTAACGGAAGAGGTTGTTCACAGTTATTTTGTCTAAAGGTTGTGCTACCAAGTATTAGGCTGAGGGTGCCAATACTTTTGTCCGGCCCATTTTTGGAGTTTTGTGTAAAATGATCAATGATTTGACTTTTTTTTTCATTCTCTTTTGTGTTTTTTCATTGCAAGCAAAATAAATGAAGATATTATTACCAAAGCATTTGTGATTGCAATCATTTTCTGGAAGAAATTGAGTATTATCTGACAGAATTGCAGGGGTGCCAATACTTTTGGCCAGCACTGTAGATGACAATAATCTGCATAGCTTATCATATGCTAAATAGTTGCAAGTCCAATTTATGTATGATATAGCCATGATGTTTGTCTATAAAATGATGGTGGTCACACATTCGGAGCTTAGTGGATGGTGAGATATGGAGCCTGAAAGTCAAAAGTTCAAAACATTGTTACCCTTTTGCTCATGAGTGTGAGTTCAAAGGGAGGGGGCTCCTTCAGTCAGCTGTTGGCACTGCTGTGAATAAGATTGTGGGGTGCCAGTAAAGGCCCCCAGAACTGCCCTCTGTGTTTTTTTATATTGCCTCTTAGTTTTTTTACTTTTAGCATTGCACACAGTACTGCGTAAGTATATAGTGTACTATACGGGCTAAAGGATCACAAGTCAAAGTTCCCTTGTTGGACTAATAAATGTAAAATCAAAAATTAAATAAAGTTTTATTAAATAAAATAATCTTCAGGTAAAAAAATAAACCTTTTTCCATGGGAAAAAAAAATTAAAAATAAAGCCTCCTCTACATATTTGGTGTCACTGTATTAGTAACGACCCAAATTATACAAATATCATGTAATGTATCCCGCATGGCAATTGCCATAAAAAAATAAAAAATGCTGTAAAACAAAATACCAAAATTGCTGTTTTTTGCTTATCTGCCACAAAAATAGAATAAAATACAATCAAAGTATTGTATGTACTCCAAAATAATACCATTGAAAACTACAGATACTCCTGCCACAATAAAGACCTCAGACAGTTCTGTAGCAAGAAAAATAAAGTTATTAAAAGTCTTGGAGTAATTGTTTTTATTTTTTGCAAAAGGGTTTTTATTGTACAATTGTAGTACAACCTAAAAAAAACGATATGTATTTGATATCGCTTTTCTAAAATGCTCTACTTATTTCTTGGACTTATTCTTATGGCTCTTTAAACAATTATGAGATTCAATAAAGATCCTCTTCATCCTATTACATTTCTTGATTCCTATATGTTTTGGTTGTGCCCTTCTCTCTAGAGCCACTTTGATGCTACAACTACTACTGCAGTAACACATTTTACTTATATTAAGGATACCCCAGAAAAAGAAGGATGACTCATAAAAGTCTTCTGCCTTTCAGTGTCTAGTCTGAGATGTGACTGCCAATGACATGAATGGAAATCATGATAAGAATGGTCTGGTTCTAAGGTAATGGACTTTGTGAGTTGGCACTCATCATGGCTTATATTTCATCAGCTTACTTTCCTAACTGCTATAGATTGGGGTCTTCTCATTCCTTTTTGCCCTTTATCTGATCCTTTCCTTTGTCAAAAAAGAAGAAAGAATCATGCAATAAATCCCATTAAGTTATTGAGCTCGCACCAAATAAAAGGTTCAGAGGAAAAATCTTTTGATAGATGTAAAAAGGTGTTTCTGCCTTACAAAATGCCTCCAACACATGACAATGAAAATGTTAAAGACCATTTACAGTTAGTTAAACTGCAGGTAAATAATCTTAACTAGATGAATTGCTGAATGTTACTATTAATCACTGTAATTTACTGTTATCTGTGTTTTATTTCTTTTTTCTATATGAAATTGTATTCAAAATTAACATCCAAGATGAATAATGCGTATGGAATGGAGACAGAGCAAAGTTAATGCCTAGCGGATTCCTACATTTTTTGGGTTCGGTTCACACCATCATTCTGTTATTTATAACAAAGCCATGAAAGTTATGTCAGAGTTTTCAAATGTTTTTTTATAAATGCTGTTGAATTCCATTGTACGGGGACTGTATAAATTCTTTCAGGGGTCCAGTATTTTTTACAGTAGGAATAGCGCTGTATTTGTTATCAAAAATATCAAAACCCCCAGCGGAAAACATCAGTGCAGAGTATTAGATCAAATGTCCAATGTGAAAATATGATGTAATATCATACTTTATATATGCATATAACATTACCATTTTTTTCAATAGGAAAACCTGCTGAAATTCTTGGAGATCCAATAAGCCATGCGGTGGACCTCTTCGTTATACCAAGTAGGGCATCTTAGCTCAAGCCTCCTTCATCAGTTACATCTTATGCTATGCGTTAATGAAAAATGGCTAAAGGAGACCCTTTATTTTAAAGAGTAATCGAGTAACTGGGTATTATCATAGGAGCGTAAAGAGGGTTTCCAGTTCCACAAAAAATAAATAACACCAGTAATGTGCATATATAAAGTATGAGATCACATCATATTTTCACTTTGGTCATTTGATCTAAGACTCTTTTTGCACCAATGTTTTCCACTGGGGCTTATCATATTTTTTATAGTAAGAAAACTAGCATGCAACCTTACTGCATTATATAAGTCAGATTATGAACTTCTGAGTGCACGTTGACTCTTTCAGTCTATCTGCAACCCATGTCCTGTGTTTGCATCCCAGCGCAATACTCAGGGGGAGTGTCTGTAGCATCAGTTCTCTGCCTCTCCTTCCCCTCTCAGGGACAAACATTACAGATCCAAGACTGCTTGAAACTCTATTGGAAAAACCCTTCCCTAAGACATGGCATCATTGCTGACCTCACTTCTACAGGGCATGGTCCAGGAGAATGAGCAGAACACTATCCTCAGAGGCATTGTATGGTGATTTTTTACAGTAACTACAATACTATGTGTATTTACATAGCTGCCTGTCAGTAAGTGATTTGTAAAATGGCTGCCTGTCTCTAGGTAATGTCATCATGGTTAATAAAGTTTAGTGTAAAAAAGCACAAACAGATGCTTCTATACATACACTAACAGACATGATGAGGTGCTGCTGCAGGTAGTAGTACTGTTTATTCTGTATATGTTCTGCTCCTCAATACACTACTATTCAGATTTTAGATATCTGGGCAGTGAACTGAAAGCCAGGTCACATGATACTTGTGAGGCTCACATGACTGATGCTATGTTTAGACCTATACAGCTTTCCTATGGATGCATTTAACAGGACTACAATGGGTTGTGCCATTTTTTATTTTTTATTTTTATTTTGGGAGAGGCTACTGTATGGATACAATAAAGGTCTCAAAGCAAAATTTAAAATAGATGTATATTAGAAAATTGTTCAACATTGTAACTATACAGTAACTATAATCCAGTGGCGTAGCGTGGGTTGCCCCCCCAGACCTGTGGCCACGCCCCTATAGTACCTATAATGAGTAGATGTCACGTGCAGTCCTATGTAACACCACAGATAACACAATGATAACTCTGTGAGTACAGATAATGTAGTAGATGTCACCTGCAGTCCTATGTAACACGATAGTTAACAGTGATAACTCTCTGAGTACAGATAATGTAGTAGATGTCACCTGCAGTGCTATGTAACACCACAGATAACACATTGATAACTCGTTCAGTACAGATAATGTAGTGGATGTTACCTGCAGCCCTATGTAACACCACAGATAACACAGTGATAACTCTCTGAGTACAGATAATGTAGTAGATGTCACCTGCAGTCCTATGTAACACCACATGTAACACGGTGATAACTCTCTGAGTACAGATAATGTAGTAGATGTCACCTGCAGTCCTATGTAACACCACAGATAACACAGTGATAACTCTCTGAGTACAGATAATGTAGTAGATGTCACCTGCAGTCCTATGTAACACCAAGATAACACAGTGATAACTCTTTCAGTACAGATAATGTAGTGGATGTTACCTGCAGTCCTATGTAACACCACAGATAACACAGTGATAACTCTCTGAGTACAGATAATGTAGTAGATGTCACCTGCAGTCCTATGTAACACCACATGTAACACAGTGATAACTCTCTGAGTGCAGATAATGTAGTAGATGTCACCTGCAGTCCTATGTAACACCAAGATAACACAGTGATAACTCTCTGAGTACAGATAATGTAGTAGATTTCACCTGCAGTCCTATGTAACACCACAGATATCACAGTGAAAACTATCTGAGTACAGATAATCTAGTAGATGTCACCTGCAGTCCTATGTAACACCACAGATAACACAGTGATAACTATCTGAGTACAGATAATGTAGTAGATGTCACCTTCAGTCCTATGTAACACCACAGATAAAACAGTGATAACTCTCTGAGTACAGATAATGTAGTAGATGGGTGTAATGCCCCAGAATACAGAACACACACTGTGTGACCTAAAGTCTGGGGCCGGCCTCCGGCTATGTGGACCAAATCTCCTCCGCCCAACCCTACCGTGAAACAGAATACAGCATGCCTCTTACATTCAGTGACGTCTCCTGTGATGTAGACTCTTTCCTCAACGTCTTCATTCGGAGATAGGACCGTCATGATACTTTCTGCAGAGTTTCACAGAAACATTTTTTAGATTCCTCACTTTACTATCATCCTCCACCTCCTGGTGTCTAAACACTGTCATCCTGCTGCTACTTCCAATACTGTGGTAGAGCCATACAGACAGTCCCCCATATTATTATTCCCCTGTATATTATAGTCCCCCTGTATTATTAGTATAGTGGCCCCTCTGTATTATTAGTATAGTGGCCCCTCTGTATTATTAGTATAGTGGCCCCCCTTGTATTATTAGTATAGTGGCCCCTCTGTATTACTAATATAGTGGCCCCTCTATATTATTAATATAGTGCCCCCCTTTGTATTATTAGTATAGTGGCCCCCTCTGTATTATTAGTATAGTGGCCCCCTCTGTGTTATTAGTATAGTGGCCCCTCTGTATTATTAGTATAGTGGCCCCCCTGTATTATTAGTATAGTGCCCCTCCTGTATTATTAGTATAGTGGCCCCCCTGTATTATTAGTATAGTGGCCCCCTCTTAGTTATTAGTATAGTGGCCCCCTGGAATACATCTTTAAAGTTGAAAGAAGAAGCTGGATGTTATAGCCTCAGCTTCAGAAACCCATGGTAATCAATGGCTAGCCTTCTATTTGTAGTAATATGTTATTCAATTCAGTAAAAAAATGTCTGCCTTTGTAATACATGTAATACATGAATGGGAACACCTATTTTTGAGCAGCTCTCAACTTTGACTTAGGTGTCTTGAGTGAGGAATTCTCTATTAAGTCCAGATATCCTAGGGCATAAGGAAAGGGGTTGCCTTCATGAAAGAACTCATTTTCTAATGACTAATTTAAAAACCATTCTAATAGAGAAAAATGTATTTCCCTGAACATAACCATGGTAACCACACTGAAAAATGTCTATTGTTTACATTGTTGCCGGGATTCGGAAAACTCAATGAAAATCAGGTTTAACTGTTACATTTAGTTTCAAAATTAAACAGCTTTATATGTACAACGCTCAGGACTCTTACAAAATGTATAAAACAAGAAAGAAAATATATTGTGCCTATAAATGCTGAGTATAATTTTTTTTTATTAAGGTCACGAGGGATTAATATTCCCATATAATGAACATGATAATGTAGGATTCTTTCCTTTTGGCTTTCTTTTTTAAAGAAAATTCATGTTTTAAGTGCATTAACATTTGCAACCACTGACCTATACCTACGTGTTTAAAGGTACATTCACGAGCATTAGCCAAGCAATAAGATATGTCTCCCCTAATTATCATGGCATGTGTTATTACATGGCCAGCATGGATTTAATAACTCTTATTTTAAATAGAAATACTGAATATTCACTGGCAGAGCAGCCAGTCTATCAGAGAATAATTATCTTTACAAAAATGGCACAATTCACCTGTTACAATTACAAACTGCCCTTAATAGTTCTGCACTTGTCATTAACGTTAAAATATTACCATTTACAGATATTTTACAGAGTTGTCCATACTATATTGTGGTCAGTAATACTTAAGTGCTCTGATAAGAACATGTTTTGGAAAACCGCAGAAAATCCACTGACATAAAAAAGAAAATCACACAGCATGGAAAGCATTGATTATCATAGTGGAAATCTTAATCACTTTTATCCACAATCGCTATTGCGCTGCTTATGGGGGCAGCATTTAAAGGGCTTTGTCTCTGGACACATAATACTTTCATGTAATTACCTATTTGATAGTCTAACCACTGTAATCATCATTTCAGATTCTATACTCAACCACCATGAAACAATGCACTCTGGAACAGGAAGCATCTGTCTGTCATACTATGAATAACGATAATTTAAACCCATCAATATGTTATCGTGTAACTTTTTTAGCACCTTAACAGTAATACTATGCACGAAAACTTAAGAAATATCTAATTGAATAATAAATCTTAAAATCTTGCAGTTTTCATACTGGCCTAAAATATATCAAGACTTCCTCCACATAGGCCATACTGTACATACAGTGATATCAGTCATTGTATTTCTGCCTTTAATCATAATGCAATGGCTACTGAAAAGTAACATGTAAAGTACAGGACATCTTAACATATTACTAGAGCTAGTGGCCAGTACGAAAACTGCATGCTTTTTAGTTTGGAACACCCATATCCTCATTCCTTAGGTATTGTTCTGTCCAGTATGGATACTTACTGGAAGTACTTATTGGCAATGCTCCATGGGAAACAAATATACAAAGAGGTATCTCCCAAGAAAAAGGACAATCTCACCAGTGCCACTTCTTGGGAGTGGCTCCCTAGTATTCAAGATCCAATTACCATGGAGTCCTTCCTATAAGTGTCCATACACGACTCGCTAAGGAGATCCAGTACCCTACCTAAGCTGCTTCCAAGACATCGCACAGCCAGCCAGAAGCCTACTCTGTAGGATGAGGGGCAAGCAACCTGAAACAGCAGTCTACGGATGGATATCTGGCTTTGCTATATACCTAAGGCTTATTGGAAAGTCAGATTTGACTCATAGGGAGCCATTTACAATAGGTGGCGCTGGTGAGATGGTTCTCTTTCTTGGGAGATATCTCTTTGAATATTGTAAAAGAAACACATACTGTGAGGTGTACACATTTTACTGTATACATTTATATGAAATTGTGTAGACTATTATGCTATTCCTATATCCTTTTTTGTCTTATACCTATGTCCACAGAACCGACAGAGGCCTCCATCAGATGAATGGAGCCATATGGATACTCTTAGCTTTTACCCTAAGAACTTTTCCCAGGGTACATGCCAAGTGTACTGTACATCAGTAATATGATGTGAACAAGCCCTTACAGTGAAGTCAATTTAAATGATGCTATATTTTATGAGGCACCTAAGCCAGGTTAATTTCTAGGTTTGTGTGTACATGAGAGAAGGTGAACACCATGCTACATCTTTGCCCAGAAAAGCAACAGTCATTAGTAAGCCGATGTCGATCCTTCCCCTGATACTGTTTGTCAGGGAAGAGTCAAGAAGCCTCCAGACACATAAAATAGTTGGTCAATCTGGTTGGACTGACTTTCGACTTATGTGTATAGGGACTTTAATATGACCTCTGGTAAGCATCACTTTGAGGAGAGAATATCTCTGTAATATAGAGCAGCAGCCTGATATGAAGATACTGGGTGAGATTTATCAAACCTGGTGCAAAGAAGAACCAGCTTAGGATACTGCCACACATTCATGTTTTTAATGCAATTTTTAAAGCTAAGACCAGGAAGGGATTAAAAAAAATATCAGAAGTCACATCTGTCCTTTTTACTTTCTCTCCCTTAGTAATCCACTCCTGATTTTGGCTTCAAAAACTGCATCAAAAAATCGGAATGTGTGGCAGCACGCTTAGTTGTCCAATCAGATTGATGCTTTCATTTTCCAAAGGAGCTCTGAAAAACTAAAGCTGCTATGGGCAACTAAACCAGTTGAAAAATCTAACATACCTATGTGCTGTCTCCATGCATGAAGCCTAATTTGTAGCTGCCAGTTTTATTTATGGGAGGCATATGTATCCCTTTTAAAATTAGCAATAATTTATAATTTGCAAATATACCAAGCAAGTTCTTCCTCTGTGACATCAAGCATTAGGGTACGGGATGAATTTTGGTACAGAAGCAACTCATGTGGGATTCACAGCAGATTTGCAGAGAATTTCACAGTCTGTATTGCAAAGGCTAAAATTAGAAATCTGGAAATCTACTACATAAATTGATCTGCTGCAGGTTTAATTTAAAATCCACATCACAGGTCAAGTTATGTGCGGATTCATTGCGGAGATTTTCCCTTGCATGAGCTTAACCCCTTGCCTTGCCTGTTAACTATATACATCTGGGTGGTTGGGCACATATCTCTGCATGAACATTGTAAAATATCTGTGCAGAGATATGTGCCAACCGCCTAGAAGTCTTTAGGAGACATTTAACATTAGATTTTTTTTTCATTTATTGCTGAGTTCTCATTCAGATGTACAGTATCTCACAAAAGTGAGTACACCCCTCACATTTTTGTAGATATTTTATTATATCTTTTCAAGGGACAACACTGAAGATCTGACACTTTGATACAATGTAAAGTAGTCAGTGTACAGCTTGTATAACAGTGTAAACTTGGTGTGTCCTCAAAATAACTTAACACGCAGCCATTAATGTCTAAACCACTGGCAACAAAAGTGAGTACACCCCTAAGTGAAAATGTGCCCAATTTGGCATTTTCCCTCCCCGGTATCATGTAACTCGTTAGTGTTACAAGGTCTCAGGAGTGAATGGTGTTATCGCTCTCACACACTCTCATCTTGGTCACTGGAAGTTCAACATGGCACCTCATGGCAGAGAACTCTCTGAGGATCTATAAGAAGATTGCCAACACCCTGAAACTGAGCTGTAGTATAGTGACCAAGACCATACAACGGTTTAAAAAAACAGGTTCTACTCAGAACAGGCCTCACCATGGTCGACTAAAGAAGTTGTGTGCACGTGCTCAGCGTCATATCCAGAGGTTGTCTTTTCAAAATAGACATATGAGTGTGGCCAGCATTGCTGCAGAGGTTAAAGGGGTGGGGGGTCAGCCTGTCGGTGCTCAGACCATATGCCACACACTGCATCAAATTGGTCTGCATGGCTGTTGTCCCAAAAGGAAGCCTCTTCTAAAGATGATGCACAAGAAAGCCAGCAAACAGTTTGCTGAAGACAAGCAGATTACTGGAACCATGTCCTGTGGTCTGATGAGGCCAAGACAAACTTATTTGGTTCAGATGGTGTCAAGTGTTTGTGGTGGCAACCAGGTGAGGAGTACAAAGACAAGTGTGTCTTGCCTACAGTCATGCATGGTGGGGGGAGTGTCATGGTTTAGGGCTGCATAAGTGGTGCCGGCTGTGGGGAGCTACAGTTCATTGAGGTAACCACGAATGCCAACTTGTACTGTGACATACTGAAGCAGAACATGATCCTCTCTCTTCAGAAACTGGGCCACAGGGCAGTATTCCAACAAGAAAATGACTCCAAACACATCTCCAAGATGATCACTGCCTTGCTAAAGAAACTGAGGGTAAAGGTGCTGGACTAGCCAAACATATCTCCAGACCTAAACCCTATTGAGCATCTGTGGGGCATCCTCAAATGGAAGGTGGAGGAGCGCAAGGTCTCTAACATCTACCAGCTCTGTGATGTCCTCATGGAGGAGTGGAACTGGATTCTAGTGGCAACCTGTGAAGCTCTAGCGAACTCCATGCCCAAGAGAGTTACGGCAATACTGGAAAATAATGGTGGCCATACACACAAAATATTGACACTATGGGTACAATTTGGCTATTTTCAATTAGGGGTGTATTCACTTTTATTACCAGCATTTTAGACATTAATGGCTGTGTGTTGAGTTATTTTGAGGGCACACCAAGTTTACACTGTTATATAAGCTGTACACTGACTACTTTAAATTTTATCAAAGTGTCATATCTTCAGTGTTGTCACATGAAAAGATATAATAAAATATTTACAAAAATGTCAGCGGTAGCCAGGTGCCTGTACAAGCTGCTGGGTCCTAACAGACCCAGATTAACTGTGCTGTTAGATTGTATAGCAATGTACACCTTTTCTGGGGGCAAGGTGTACAAAAATAATAATAATTATGACCAAAAAAAAATAATAAAAAAAAAATGTCATCATATGCCACAAACCAGCTTCTAGCCCCACCCTCAGCCATCATAGCCCATACATCCAACATATCAAAACAACCCTTATGGAAAAGGTGCACGATAAAGAAATATATTAGTTAAATATGGAAAAAAGGTGCAAAACTTATTTACATAACTGAATGGAAAAAAAATTATGGCTTTAAAAAATAAAAAACAGAATGCACCTGGTCGGGAGGGGGGTAATTGACCCAGTCTTGAACTGGTTAAAAAGTGGCCACAGCCAGGTTGATAAGGACTTTTCACATAAGAATGCAAGCAAAGGGGAACGTCCACTATGCAAAATTTCCATTTCTCTACTTAACTGATTTTTCTAATAATAATTTCAGTGCACAGATTAATTTAGTTTGCCATATTTCTATTTATAATGAAAGGTTTAACTGGTTCAAGGTCACGTAATCTTTTGGTCTCTGGTATGTGAAGCTTGCTGATAATATCCATTTTTTCTGCTATTTCCTCAAATTTACCAATTAAATTATTGAAAGATATGGGAAATGCGAGACAGCAGATGCACAGCGAATGTCTACTAAACATCAAACACCCAATTTTGATAAAACAGAGTTTACATATTTTCTGTTGAGTAACCATTATCTCTCAGCCTTGAGATTACGTGCTATCACAGGTTTAATATGGGCTAAACGATACATTGCAGTAGCTGATATTGATTTAGTTGCCGTTTTGGCTGCAGAAATTTGCATCAATTATTACTTCATAACTGACAGATCGGAAGATCACACCTATTTGTGACATTTTTCTCTCTGACAGAAAATGAGATTTTTTTTTTTACATAGGCCCACATTGAAAAATTAGATGCGATTTAGAAGTGAGATAAAGAAATAATGCAAACTCAAATTTGGAAAAAAAGGTGAACCCATATATTTCTTGCCCTACCTAATACATTCTTTTCCACTTTCAATTTCATTTAAAAAGCACAGGATGTTTAAGCACAAGTATTAAAGAATCATATGAAGGCCACGGTGGTGCACTTGACCCTGCACATTAATCCTTAACATAACTCATGTGGGCTTAAAGGGGTTCTCCTATGAAAAATATTCTACAGTTTTCAAACCAGCTCCTGTATCTGAATACTTTTGAAATTTCATGTAATAATAAATTTAGTATAGCCACAGAGTAATTCAATTAGATCTTCTATATAGTGACACCTGCCGTTTGTTCTCTTTCTAGCTTTTTTGTCCCACTCACTGAGACAGGCGCACATGCTCAGTTCCATCCTTTAACTGCCACCAGCTGCAGCAGAAAAGATACCCTCTTGAGAAAGAGCATACGCCCTAAGCTGCCAGCTTGAAATAATTCTAGCAGAATAATTGGAGCAATGAGTGGGGAGATCTTCGATCCATGTGAGCTACAGGGCTGGACCTAGCTTTGTTAGAGGTTGTCATGTACTATATTATGTCTGAGTTTTTTTGTTTGTTTTTTAACATTATTCATGGGATAACCCCTTTAAATAGGCCAAGACTTTGAGAATGAAACCACTCCAGCAACCAGCAGGTCTGGCTTTTCATAAATCCGGCAATAAACTATCTCAGAGGGAATCCGTATGCGGACACTGATATACTTGGGATGTCTAGATGGGACAACCCCTGGAAAAGCGTTGTCAGCTTTAGACAATCCTTACTGGTTAAAAGGATCTCTTTACAATGAGCAGATCAAAAAGTGTCCCCATGCTAGGACCCCTGGTACTCTTGTGTAATGTGTGGGGAAAACTGTCAATTAGTGTTCAACTTCCCTACAGCACTTCTACAGGTGAAATCAAGAATTACACAGTTCTCATTGAAATCAGTGAGCTGTCTGTGTAATTTAGGACAGGACAGATCCTCCAGAGCGAGAGACTGCTTACTAGCTCTTCTCTACTCAAAAACTAATCTCCTTTGTACTTAAAGGGATTATGCCATAAACTACTTTTTACTTTTATTTTCATCAATTTCTCTAGCTTACATTCCTCCTTGGATTGTTTTTTTCTCTCTAAAGTTACCTCACTTGCTGTTTTTTCCGATCTCACATGCTTGAATCCTACTTCCTGGTTTGTCATGTGTCTGCTATCTCATCATGTCTTAGGGCAGTGATGTCCTGACATCAGCAGGACATGTCACACTAACCATAATCCTTGTTCTTACCAATGACATTTGTGTATACTACATTACAAGGATTCTATGCAGGACATAACCTAAAGCAACTGAATATCAAAACAGATTTGCTACAGTAGATTAATAACTTTAGAATAAAGCAGTTTTGATAAATGGTGGTAAAGTGAAAGTGATAAGTGGGGAAAGTGATATAACAGCAATATCTGTTGGGCGGGATACATTTATATTAGTGGCACAACCCCTTTAAGATTGGTTGTGGCCTAAGTAGATAGTTGGTAAGGCTGAAAAAAGGCATAAGTTCATCCAGTTCAGCCTATCATCCTGCCCTAGTTGTCCAGAGGAAGGTAAACACACATGTAAATTGTATTCATTTTAGAAAAAAAAAAATCCTTCCTGACTAGAGATGAGCGAGCATACTCGTCCGAGCTTGGTGCTCGTTCGAGTATTAGGGTACTCATAAGTGCTCGCTGCTCGGACGAGTATCTCGCCATACTCGAGGAAATGGCAACTTCCGCATCATGCTTTTTTGGCGCCTATAAACACAGCCAATCACAAGCCAGGAGACTCTGCGGTACACCCAGCATCACGTGGGGCCCTTACATGTCGATAGCAGGGGTTGGCTGGCCTGATCAGGTGACCCTGGAATATACTAGTGACTGGCCGCGGTGCTCGGCTCAGATGCCGTCTGGATGTCGTTAGGGATAGAGCTGCTGCCTTTCAGGGACAGTGTTAGGGCCTGAATTTAGTTCTCTGTTAGGCAGGAATCACCCACAAAGAACCCAACAGCCCTTCTAAGGGCTAGAAGAAATTTCTTTTTTGTCTCCTGGCTTGGCTGGCTGGCTGGCACTAGTAGTGCAGCTATCGCCATATCTAATCCTGGTTTTTTTTTTATTGTTCTATCTCAGTGATACAAATCCATTGCACACAGCAGTGTGGAACCATTCTGTGTGTCACAGTTCAGCACACTCACTCCAATCCATATATACTGTCCAGGTGAAACTTTCTGTACGTCACAGAATACAACCAAGTCATTTGCTACCAATAACGTATACAGCTTGATCCAGAAAACGCTCTGTGCGACATTTGTCTGGGTCGCAGTCTAAATAGCCACCGTTAACAGGGTGTCAGTCAGTTTTACCATAGTTTCTGCACGTCACGTTCCCAAAAAAACAAAATTTAAAAAAAAATTATTTTTTCAGTTGTTTTAGCTCAGTGATACAAATCCATTTTACTCAGCTGCGTGTAACCTTTCTGTGTGTCACAGTTCAGCACACTCGCTCCGATCCGTATATACTGTCCAGGTGACACTTTCTGTACGTCACAGAATACAACCAAGTCATTTGCTACCAATATCATCTACAGCTTGATCCAGAAAACTCTGGGTGCGACATTTGTCTGGGTCGCAGTCTAAATAGCCACTGTTAACAGGGTGTCAGTCAGTTCTACGTTAGTTCCTGCACGTCACATTCCCAAAAAAAACAAAATTTAAAAAAAATATAAAAAACAAAATATAAAAAAAAAAAAAGTTTTTCAGTTGTTTTAGCTCAGTGATACAAATCCATTTTACTCAGCTGCGTGTAACCTTTCTGTGTGTCACAGTTCAGCACACTCGCTCCGATCCGTATATACTGTCCAGGTGACACTTTCTGTACGTCACAGAATACAACCAAGTCATTTGCTACCAATAACATCTACAGCTTGATCCAGAAAACTCTGTGTGCGACATTTGTCTGGGTCGCAGTCTAAATAGCCACCATTAACAGGGTGTCAGTCAGTTCTACCATAGTTCCTGCACATCATGTTCCCAAAAAAAACAAATTTTTTTAAAAAAATATAAAAAACGAAATTTAAAAAAAAATTAGTTTTTCAGTTGTTTTAGCTCAGTGATACAAATCCATTTTACTCAGCTGCGTGTAACCTTTCTGTGTGTCACAGTTCAGCACACTTGCTTCGCTCCGTATATACTGTCCAGTCGACACTTTCTGTACTTCACAGAATACAACCAAGTCATTTGCTACCAATATCATCTACAGCTTGATCCAGAATACTCTCTGTGCAACATTTGTCTGGGTCGCAGTATAAATAGCCACCGTTAATAGGGTGTCAGTCAGTTCTACGATAGTTTCTGCACGTCACATTCCCAAAAAAACAAAATTTAAAAAAAAATTAGTTTTTCAGTTGTTTTAGCTCAGTGGTACAAATCCATTTTACTCAGCTGCGTGTAACCTTTCTGTGTGTCACAGTTCAGCACACTCGCTTCGCTCCATATATACTGTCCAGGCGACACTTTCTGTACGTCACAGAATACAACCAAGTCATTTGCTACCAATAACATCTACAGCTTGATCCAGAATACTCTCTGTGCAACATTTTTCTGGGTTGCAGTATAAATAGCCACCGTTAACAGGGTGTCAGTCAGTTCTACGATAGTTTCTGCACGTCACATTCCCAAAAAAACAAAATTAAAAAAAAAAAAATAGTTTTTCAGTTGTTTTAGCTCCGTGGTACAAATCCATTTTACTCAGCTGCGTGTAACCTTTCTGTGTGTCACAGTTCAGCACACTCGCTCCAATCCGTACAATCTGTCCAGGTGACACTTTCTGTACGTCACTTAATTCTACCAGACTGAACAAGTTTGTGGGTTTCAGTACACCAGGCCCGTTTCATTTTTTTTTTTTAATATCATACACTTATATACAAAAAATGTTGAACCCCAGGGTTAAGGGTCGAGGACGAGGGCGTGGGCGTGGGTGTGGGCATTCAATTACTGCAGGGGGCAGAGGCTGTGGTCCTGGGCAGGGTGAGACAGTACCTGCTGATGAGGACAATAAATATTGAAAAACAACACCTAAGCTGGTGCGTAAATACTCGTTACCAGGTATAGTAAGTAAATCTCAAAAGGTAACTACCTATGTGTGTATGATTACATTAAAACATAACCTTTAATATGGATATTTTAGAAAAATAGAGATATAGATAGTCAAAAATTGGTTCCCTTATATATAAAATAAAACTAATAAGCCGTACACTCAAGTACCCTAGATGCACAAGGGATACTGACAACTCAGTTAAAGGCAGAGCAACACCATGCCCTCAAACCTTGAACCAATAGTTAGTAGTGCTCGGCGGCACCAAATCAAAGATGAGTAACCCAACGGTCCTACCACATCCGTGCAGGTAAAGTCGATAATTCTTTGTTTGGCCTTAAGCTCTCAGGTGATCCGGTGTGGGTAGGTCAGGATAATGGTGCAGAAGTGAACTATCACCATCCCTAGAAATCCCTAAACGGGGGTGCTACCATGGCCCTGATGAAACCTAACCATGGAGCACTCGCCCCGACAGGGGCGACCCCATCCGGAACCTGTCCCTCCAATAGGAGACCCTGGAATGCCCTATGTTAATTTCCCTACATGCACGTTTCACACACAGAGATGCTCATCAGGGGAGATAAACTCAATAGGGTACTGAATGGTCCAGTAAACGGGAAGCATCCAGGAAAATGCCGAGGCGACTTAGGATGGAACTGATGGTGTCCAACCTGAGGTTAGGAGCAGCTCTGGTAAGGACTGATGGTGTCCGAACCAGAGTGTGGGGCTCCCAAGGGGCTAGTGGACGGATAATGTCAGCCATCCTAAGTCGCCTCGGCATTTTCCTGGATGCTTCCCGTTTACTGGACCATTCAGTACCCTATTGAGTTTATCTCCCCTGATGAGCATCTCCGTGTGTGAAACGTGCATGTAGGGAAATTAACATAGGGCATTCCAGGGTCTCCTATTGGAGGGACAGGTTCCGGATGGGGTCGCCCCTGTCAGGGCGAGTGCTCCATGGTTAGGTTTCATCAGGGCCATGGTAGCACCCCCGTTTAGGGATTTCTAGGGATGGTGATAGTTCACTTCTGCACCATTATCCTGACCTACCCACACCGGATCACCTGAGAGCTTAAGGCCAAACAAAGAATTATCGACTTTACCTGCACGGATGTGGTAGGACCGTTGGGTTACTCATCTTTGATTTGGTGCCGCCGAGCACTACTAACTATTGGTTCAAGGTTTGAGGGCATGGTGTTGCTCTGCCTTTAACTGAGTTGTCAGTATCCCTTGTGCATCTAGGGTACTTGAGTGTACGGCTTATTAGTTTTATTTTATATATAAGGGAACCAATTTTTGACTATCTATATCTCTATTTTTCTAAAATATCCATATTAAAGGTTATGTTTTAATGTAATCATACACACATAGGTAGTTACCTTTTGAGATTTACTTACCTGCTGATGAGGCAGCAGGGGAATTCCGCAGAGCTACACTCCCTAGCTTCATGTCTCAACTTACAGGGACACGTGGTAGAGGACGGTTGAAACCACAACAGTGCGAACAGCTGATCTCGTGGATTGCGGACAATGCTTCAAGTAATTTGTCCACCAGTCAGTCTTCCACGCAGTCCACCCACGTTACCCAAGGGAGCACTCCTATGGCTCCTCCACCTCAACCTCCTATCCCCCAGTCTGCCCCCTCCCAGGAAAATTTGGAATGCGATCCGGCATACTCTCAGGAACTGTTTTCTGGACCCTTCCCAGAGTCACAAACCACTTCTCAGGTTGCTGCTGACCTCGTTCCCGATGCCCAAGTTTTCCAACTGTCGCAGTCTGTGGGTGATGATGATGATGATGATGACAATGTTGACTTATTGGAAGAAGTTTGTAAAGAGGTGTCGGACGATGAGGAGACACGGTTGTCAGACAGTGGTGAAGTTGTTGTTAGGGGAGGAATTCCGAGGGGGGGAGCAGACTGAGGAATTGGAGGATGACGAGGTGACTGACCCAAGCTGGGTTGATATGCCGAGTGAAGACAGTGCTTCTGAGGCGGAGACGAGTGCTGCACCAGAACAGGTTGTAAGAGGCAGTGGTGTGGCCAGAGGGAGAAGCAGGGCCAGAGCTGGTGCATCAGCAGCAACTGTTTCACGTAGTGAAGCTCCCGTGGCGAGGCCTAGATGTTCGCAAGTCTGGAGGTTCTTTAAAGAAAGTGAGGATGACCGACGGACTGTGGTGTGCAACCTGTGCCACAGCAGGATCAGCAGGGGTGCCACCACTACTAGCCTAACCACCACCAGCATGCGCAGGCATATGAGTGCTAAACACCCCACTCAATGGAACCAAGGCCGTTCCTCACCTTCTGCGGGTCACACCACTGCTCCTTCTCCTGTGTCACTCGCTGCCTCTGCTAGTCAACCCCCTGCATCGCTCGCTGCCTCTGCTAGTCAACCCCCTGACAAGGACCCCGGCACGAGCGCCTCCCGCCAGAAAACCACACCTTCGCCTCCACGATCCTCCACAGTGTCCACCAACGTGTACCAGCGCAGCGTTCAGCTGTCTTTACAGCAGACGCTGGAGCGCAAGAAAAAATACAGTTCCACCCACCCACATGCCCAAGCCCTCAACGTCCACATCGCCAAATTGCTTAGCCTGGAGATGCTGCCCTATAGGCTGGTAGAGACAGAGGCCTTTCGAAATCTCATGGCGGTGGCTGCCCCTCGGAATTCCGTCCCCAGCCGCCACTATTTTTCCCGATGTGCCGTCCCAGCCCTACACCAGCACGTGTCACAGAACATCATCCGTGCCCTGACCAACGCTGTTTCTGAGAAGGTCCACCTAACCACGGACATGTGGACAAGTGCTGCCGGGCAGGGACACTATATCTCACTGACGGCACATTGGGTTAACTTGGTGGAGGCTGGGACCGAGAATGACCCTGGGGCCGCTCATGTACTGCCCACACCGAGGATTGCGGGGCCTACCTCGGTCACAGTCTCTCAGACGTACTATGCCTCCTCCTCCTCCTCCGACCCCTCCTCCTCCTCCTCCACCGAATTACCATCCGTGGGTACGGCGCCTTCAGTCGGTAGCTCTAGGCGCAGCAGCAGTGCCGTGGGTAAACGCCAGCAGGCGGTGCTCAAACTGCTTAGCTTAGGTGACAAAAGGCACACCGCCCAAGAGCTGTTACAGGGCATCACGGCGCAGACCGATCTGTGGCTGGCACCGCTGAACCTCAAGCCAGGCATGGTTGTGTGTGACAACGGGCGTAACCTGGTGGCGGCTCTGCAACTCGGCAGATTGACACATGTGCCATGCCTGGCCCACGTATTCAATCTAATAGTTCAGCGGTTTCTCAAGACATACCCCAATCTGTCTGATTTGCTCACCAAGGTGCGCCGCATCTGTGCGCATTTCCGCAAGTCGAACACAGATGCTGCCACTCTCAGGGCAGCGCAGCGGCGCCTACAACTGCCTGCTCACCGACTGTTGTGCGACGTGCCCACGAGATGGAATTCCACATTAAACATGTTATCCAGAGTTTACCAGCAGCGCAGAGTGATTGTAGACTGCCAGATGTCATCTTCCACCAGGACTGGTAGTCAGGTCTCTCAGATTCCTCAAGTCTACAATGAGGAGTGGACGTGGATGTCTGATATCTGCCAGGTGTTGAGCAACTTTGAGGAGTCAACACAGATGGTCAGCGGCGATGCCGCCATTATCAGCCTCACCATCCCGCTGCTTTGCCTGTTGAAAAACTCACTGCTCAGCATCAAGTCGGATGCTTTGCGCTTGTCACCAGAGACGGTGGAGGAAGATACGTCGCTTGATAGCCAGAGCACCCTCCGGTCTGTTTCTCAGCGCGTATCATAGGAGGGGGATGAGGATGAGGAGGAAGAGGAGGAGAATGTCGGCGAGACAGTAGAGGGTACCAGTGCTCAGTCCTTAACTCTTGAGCGTGTATGGGCTGAAGAGGAGGACTTGGAGGAGGAGGAGGAGGAGGAAATGGAGAGTCAGGCCAGTGAGGAGAGGGAATTCTTGCGTGTTGGGACTCTGGCGCACATGGCAGACTTCATGTTAGGCTGCCTATCCCGTGACCCTCGCGTTAGAAGAATTTTTTCAAACACCGATTACTGGGTGTTCACTCTCCTGGACCCACGGTACAAGCAGAACCTTTCCACTCTCATCCCTGCAGAGGAAAGGAGTATGAGAGTGAATAGATATCAACAGGCCCTGGTGCACAAGCTGAAACAATTCTTCCCATCTGATGCCGCTAGCGGCAGAGGGCATGGTTCTGTGGGCCAAGTAGCGGGGGAGAGGAGGCGAGCAGGCAGTTTGTCCAGCACTGGCAGGGGAACGCTCTCCAAGGCCTTTGCCACTTTTATGTCACCCCAGCAAGACACTGTCACCTGTCCCCAGTCTAGGCAGAGTAGGGGGGAGCTGTACAAAAAAATGGTGAGGGAGTACCTAGCTGACCATACCAACGTCCAGACCGATCACTCTGCTCCATACAACTACTGGGTTTCAAAGCTGGACACGTGGCCTGAACTGGCGCTGTACGCCTTGGAGGTGCTGGCCTGCCCTGCCGCTAGCGTGCTGTCAGAGCGGGTATTCAGTGCAGCTGGTGGCGTCATCACCGATAAGCGTACACAACTGTCAACTGACAGCGCTGACAGGCTGACGCTTATTAAAATGAACAAAGCCTGGATTTCACGAGAATTCAAATCTCCTCCGGGGGAAAGCAGCTAGATTTAAACAACTTATGTATCCGATTCCTTTTCTCTACTCCTCCTCCTCCTCCTCCTCCTCCTACATATCGTCTTTGCCTAACGCTGACCCAAAAAACGCCATTTTTTAGAGGTCCAACTGGCACTCTTTTAGCACAATTTTTCAGGAGGGCCCCCTACAGTCCCTTTATTCAAACAATTTTTCCAGAGGTCCACCTACAGCCCTCTCTCCAAAAAATTTTTCCGGAGGTCCACCTACAGGCCCTCTCTTCAAACAATTTTTCCGGAGGTCCACCTACAGGCCCTCTGTCCAAACAATCTTTCCGGAGTTCCACCTACAGGCCCTCTCTCCAAACAATTTTTCCGGAGGTCCACCTACAGGCCCTCTCTTCAAACAATTTTTCCGGAGGTCCACCTACAGGCCCTCTCTCCAAACAATTTTTACGGAGTTCCACCTACAGGCCCTCTGTCCAAACAATTTTTCCGGAGTTCCACCTACAGGCCCTCTCTCCAAACAATTTTTCCGGAGGTCTCCAGTTTTATTTGCGCAAACTGCATACATTTTTATTTTTGGGATAGGTGTGAAAAATAATATTACTTGCGAATCTATATTGCCCAACATTGGATACGGTAGCAAGTAGAAGACCAAACACATGCTGCCCACAGGGTTCTGCAAATTCCTGGTCCACCCGCAAATTCCTTGTCCACAATGTCAAGGAGATCGAGGTTCTGTTGATGAGCAACAAGTCCTTCTGTACTGAAATCGCCGGCAAAGTCTCCATCTAAGAACCTACAGACCATTGTGTAGAGAGCAGCACAGCTCGCCATCAAAGTGACGAACCCCAACGCCAGACTGCGCAGAGAAGATAACGAATAAATATCTCTGTGGTTATTTTTGCTAAATAAAAGTTAAATAAACCCCCCAAAAAATTCATCTGTTCCTGTGCCTGATACTCCCAAGTTGAATCTGTCCCATCATGAGAAATTCCCCCCAAGGAGTCCCCACTGTAACTTGCTTCCCATACAACTACCTCACCCCCCGACACCTGTGTCTCGCCATTGTCCACCACCTCCTCAGACAACACTGGTAAATCCCCACTGTCAGCACACGGAAACAGCAAAAGGTCTTGCGAATTAGGGCAGAGAATGTTCTGGGGTAGCACATCAGGGAAGGGGTGACTATGGGGTTCCAGGGAGTACGTGACCACATGCAATATCCATTTAAAAGTCATGCCACACTTGATGTAGCTCATAATTGACAATTGTACCGGTTGATGCTAAATTTTTAAGTTGGGGTCCTGCGTCGTCATTCTAACTACATCCGGCTGTTGTCACCACCACACACGCTAGCCCCAGGGGGCACTCCCCTGGCTCTTCCAGCTCAACCTCCTTTCCCCCAGCCTGCCCCCCCACCTACAGGCCCTCTCTCCAAACAATTTACGTCTTTGTCCTATCTTTCTCTCTCTCCAAACCATTTTTACGGATAGCTGCCATATACGGTTTTAAACTGAGTAGTATACATACCACACTTGATCAATCTCATAATTTACGACTGTACCGGTTGATGCTAAATTTTTAAGTTGGGGTCCTGAGTCGTCATTCTAAATCCATCCGGCTGTTATCACCACCACACACGCTAGCCCAGGAGGCACTCCTCTGGCTCTTCCAGCGAAACCTCCTTCCCCCCACCTACAGGCCCTCTCTAAACTATTTACCCGGAAAGGGGACGTATTAGATATTGTACTGATGTTTTTTGTTTTTCTTCTTTTAATTGCCTCCTGACCTGTGATAGGCAGAGCATGGACACGTCCCCTTAGCTGCAGTGGTAAAGATACTCCCCTGGCCAGAGCAAGCTCTTTTTCCGTTTTCCGTGGTGGAAAAATCCATGAACTATAAGGTCCCAAGATAGGGGACGTATACGGTATTAAAATGAGAAGAATCGATACCATACCGGTTGATGCAACAGTTTTGCTAAATCCATTCTGGCTGTTGTCACCACCACACACGCTAGCCCAGGGGGCACTCCTCTGGCTCTTCCAGCGAAACCTCCTTCCCCCCACCTACAGGCCCACTCTCCATACTATTTACCCGGATAGGGGACGTATTAGATATTGTACTGATGTTTTTTGTTTTTCTTCTTTTAATTGCCTCCTGACCTGTGATAGGCAGAGCATGGACACGTCCCCTTAGCTGCAGTGGGAAAGACACTCCCCTGGCCAGAGCAAGCTCTTTTTCCGTTTTCCGTGTTCGAAAAATCCATTAAATATAGGGTCCCAAGATAGGGGGCGTATACGGTATTAAACTGAGAAGAATCGATACCATACGGGTTAAAGCAACAGTTTTCCCAAATCCATTCCGGCTGTTGTCACCACCACACACGCTAGCCCAGGGGGCACTCCTCTGGCTCTTCCAGCAAAACTTCCTTCCCCCCCTCCTACAGGCCCTCTCTCCAAACAATTTACCCGGGTAGGGGACGTATTAGATATTGTACTGATTTTTTAATTGCCTCCTGCGATAGACGGGAATGGAACCGGGGTCAACTGCTTGGGAAGCAGCTATGCTCACCACTTTACCACCAACAGCCACAGCAACTGATAATAACAGATACTAAACTTGATGTCAGCTGCAGTGCCAGCATGAGCAGTGGTGTCACCTACTGGCGGTAATGGACCTTCGTTGCACCTATTTTGGTGCTTCCCTAACATGTGAAGGGTATTTGCCTCGCCTTTCTTGGTCAGGGTGAGCACAATTGCCATGAGGGTAACCACCAGGCTGTTGCCTGAGAATTTGGGGTAATGGTGGGATTAGGCAGCCTCAGAGGCATCCATGCATGCTGCCCCTGCTCTTTCCTGTCCATTTCCATGGTTTTTCCATCATTTTCTGAGGTTTCCAGGTTTTCACCCAGCCTTCCCTAGGCAGAGTCTTGGTCCCCCGCAAAAATGCTCGAGTCTCCCATTGACTTCAATGGGGTTCATTATTCGAAACGAGCACCCGAGCATCGGGAAAAGTTTGACTCAAATAACGAGCACCCGAGCATTTTAGTGCTCGCTCATCTCTATTCCTGACTCCAAACAGGATGGTAAGAGTAAGGCTCCATTCACACGTCCTGTTTTTCTTTCCTGATTCGATCCTGATCCTGATCTGGATCCATTCATTTCAATGGGTCCTGAAAAAATCAGGATCGGATCAGGAGAGAAAAACAGGACATGTGAATGGAGCCTTACTCTCTAGATTATTAACTCTGCTACAGAAATGAAAAAATCAGGTGAACTTGGCCACTTACCTGCAAAGACTGCAGGAAGCATCAGCTGTCCACACAAGCAAAGACTGGAACCCGAGAACGCTACTGGACACTGCACAGGACCAGAAAAACAGGACAAACAGGAACAGTACACAGAAACGATGTCCCCTCTCCGGGGAACCAGGGACCCTCACAGCAAAGGCACAGACAGCACTAGCAGATGTCTGTTCTCCATGCAGAGTTAGTCCATGGGTGAACAGACAGAGTTGCACACAGAAACGTTGTCCCCCGTCCAGGGAAACCAAGGGCCCTCTCATCGAAGGTACAACACAGACAGATGACTAGACCCTATGCAAACACTGCTACGTAGCGGTCCTAGTCAGAACTGCAAATATAAGACACACTAGACAGGCAGATGACTAGACCCTATGCGAACTTTGCTACATAGTGGTCCTAGTCAGAGATGCATACATAGGCAAACAGGGGAAATGAATGGTCTCCATGCAAGACGATGCATGGCAGACACAGACCAAACACAGAACCAGACAAATCAGACATAGAACTAAGACAAAGCAGGATGACCAGGTGACCTCTAAAGACCTTGATGACATAGTAAGTGGCCACACCACAGGGCAGATGGAATCACCCAGAAATAAGGTGCATAGCTCCTGCACCCAGCAAGGCTGGAGACAGACTGACCACCAGACCCAGACTGACAAGTATAAAACGAGCACTGGCCACACCCCAGACCCAGAACATTAAACCCTACACAACAGGGTTTAATGGTCTAGGAACTAGACCATTAGGAAAATTTGAGGGAAGTTTTAGATCGTATTGTGTATTAATATAAAAATTCTGAGGGGTACACAAATTTGCAAGGACCACTGTAGGAATGAACTATAAGTCTGGTGCTGAACAAACTGACAAAATGATAAGTGGTTCTTAATTAGAGATGAGAGAGCACTAAAATGCTCGGGTGCTCGTTATTCGAATCAAATTTTCCCGATGCTCCGGTGCTCGTTTCGAATAACGAACCCCATTGAAGTCAATGGGTGACTCGAGCATTTTTTGCAGGGGACCGGGGCTCTGCATAGGGAAGGTTGCGTGAAAACCTGGAAACCTCAGAAAATGATGGAAACACCACGGAAATGGACAGGAAACAGCAGGGGCAGCATGCATGGATGCCTCTGAGGCTGCCTAATCGTACCATTAAGCCAAATTCTGGGCAACAGCCTGGTGGTGACCCTCAAGGCAATTGTGCTGACCCAGACCAAGATGGGCAAGGCACATGTGCTGGCACATGTTAGGAAAGCACCCAACTAGGTGCAACGAAGGTCCATCACCACCTGCAGGTGACACCACTGCTCATGCTGGCACTGCTGTGCTATCCCCCGCCCCACGACGCAGGCATAAGCCTGACACAGCATGGTGACAGCGTAGTGACACCAACAAGTGACCAAGTTAGATTGAGGTAGCAGGTGAACCACCCAAAAATGTAGCCTGACACAGCATGGCGGTGAACCCATAGTGACCAAGTTAGACTCAGGTGGCAGGTGAAGCACCCAAAAATTTAGCCTGACACAGCATGGCAGTGACACCACCAATGCCTTGGTCAGACTGAGATTGCAGTCAAATGTCTGTAGGTGAGCCTCCCAAAAATTTGTTTTGGAGTGTCCGAAGTTGACCCTCCTAAAAAATTGTTTTGGAGTGTCTGTAGTTGACCCTCCTGTAAAATATTTTTTTTTTTCCTGTTATTAGTTTATGTACGCATGGTGGGAATATATAGGTTTGCTTCACAGACGGTCCACTGCACCATTACATTTTCTTCATCATTGCCAATTACTTTTTCACCAACTGTTCTGGCAATGATAAAGGGGAAGGTGAATCCACTGCCGAAGAAAAGTGTCATCCTCCTACAAGTCTCCACTTGTTCTCAATTGAAAAGGGGATGTTCTTGCCGTGGCCTTCCTCATAGTGGCCGCTTCTGCGGACGACAGAGGTGGTGTACCTACGGACAGCCTGACCGAACATGATGGCAGACGGGGAGACACTCCCTCATGTAAAATTGTTTTTTGAGTGTCTGTATTTGACGCTACTAAAAATGTATTGGAGAGAGGGCCTGTAGGTTACCCTCCATAAACATTGTTTGTATAGAGCACCAGTTGGCCCTCAGAAACATTGCCTGTTGGCTCAGCATTTCTGTGCGAAGAGGAGGAGGAGGGGTTGGAGGAAGAGGCATAATAAGTCTGAGAAACCGTGACCGAGGTAGGCCCCGCAATCCTTGGTGTGGGCATTACATGAGTGGCCCCAGGGTCAGACTCGATCCCAGCCTCTACCAAGTTAACCCAATGTGCCGTCAGGGAGATATAGTGTCCCTGCCCGCCAGCACTTGTCCACGTGTCCGTGGTTAGGTGGACCTCATCACTAACCGCGTTGGTCAGGGCACGGATGATGTTCTCTGACACGTGCTGGTGTAGGGCTGGGACGGCACATCGGGAAAAATAGTGGCGGCTGGGGACCAAGTACCGAGGGACAGCCACCGCCATCAGGTTGCGGAAAGCCTCAGTCTCTACCAGTCTATAGGGCAGCATCTCCAGGCTCAACAATTTGGAGATGTGGACGTTTAGGGCTTGGGCATGTGGGTGGCTGGAATTGTATTTGCGCTTGCGCTCAAATGTCTGCTGCAAAGACAGCTGAACGCTGCGCTGGGACACATTGGTGGAGGTTGTGGAGGATCGTGCAGGTGAATGGGTGGTTGTAGGGCGGGAGGCGCTCGTGCCGGGGTCCTGGGCGGGGGGTGGACTCGCCGAGCCAGCATGTGACACAGGGGAAGGGGCAGTGGTGTGACCCGCAGGAGGTGAACGGCCTTGGTTCCACTGAGTCGGGTGTTTAGCACTCATATGCCTGCGCATGCTGGTAGTGGTTAGGCTGGTAGTGGTGGCTCCCCTGCTGATCTTGGTGTGACACAGGTTGCACACCACAGTCCGTCGGTCATCCTCAGTTTCTTTAAAAAACCTCCAGACTTGCGAACATCTAGGCCTCGGCACGGGAACTTGACTCCGTGAAACAGTTGCTGATCTACCTGCTCTGGCCCTGCTTCTCCCTCTGGCCACCCCACTGCCTCTTCCAACCTGTTCTGGTGCTGCACTTGCCTCCACTTCAGAAGCACTGTCTTGAGTTGGATTACCAACCCAGCTCGGGTCAGTCACCTCATCATCCACCAGCTCTTCCTCCGATTCCTCACTCTGCTCCCCCCTCCGACTTACTGCCCTGACAACAACGTCACTGTCTGACAACCGTGTCTCATCATCATCATCATCCGACACCTCTTCACGCACTACTTGCACTAATTCCACACTCTCATCACCCACAGACTGCGAAAGTTCTAAATTTTGGGCATCGGGACAGAGCAACTGCTCAGGTTGCTGTTGAGCAGTGGTTTGTGTCTCTGGGTAGGGTCCTGAAAAGAGTTCCTGTGAGTATGCGGATCTGAATCCATACTTTCCGTGGGGGGGGCAGGCTGGGGGGAAGGAGGTTGAGCTGGAGGAGCCAGAGGTCTACTCCCTTGGCTAGCGTGGGTGGACTGCGTGGAAGACTGGGTGGTGGATAAATTACTGGACGCATTGTCCGCTATCCACGTCATCACCTGTTCGCACTGTTGTGGTTTCAATAGTGGTGTACCACGTGAACCAGTAAGTTGCGAGATGAAGCTAGGGAGCGAAACTCTGCGGCGTTCCACTGCTCCCTCATCAACATGTACTGTGTCACCCTGCCCAGGACCACGGCCTCTGCCCCCTACACTACTTGAACGCCCACACCCACGCCCACGCCCTCGTCCTCGACCCTTAGCCCTTGGGTTCAACATTTTGTATGTTCACTTCAATGTATGATATATAACTGAGAGAAAAAACGTAGTCTTTAGACGGCGGCTTTTGTACCGCAAACCACTCAATTTGTTGCTGTACTGTATCATTTCAAAAAAGAGAGAAAAGATATATTGTTTAGATGAAGGCTTTGGGCCCGCAAACCACTCAATTTGTCCCTGCATTGTATAATTAGAAAAAAGAGAGAAAAGACGTAGTGTTTAGATGTAGGCTTTAGGCCCGCAAATCACTGAATTTGTCACTGCACTGTATAATTAGAAAAAAGAGAGAAAAGACGTAGTGTTTAGATGTAGGCTTTAGGCCCGCAAATCACTGAATTTGTCGCTGCACTGTATAATTTGAAAACTGAGAGAATAAACATAGTGTTTAGACGGCGGTTTTTGTCCCGCAAACCACTCAATTTGTCGCTGCACTGTATAATTAGAAAACTGAGAGAAAAGACGTAGTGTTTAGGTGTAGGCTTTAGGCCTGCAAATCACTGAATTTGTCACTGCACTGTAGAATTTGAAAACTGAGAGAATAAACGTAGTGTTTAGACGGCGGTTTTGTAACGCAAACCACTCAATTTGTCACTGCACTGTATAATATATAACTGAGAGAAAAAAACCTAGTGTTTAGACTGCAGCTTTAGTACCGCAAAGCACTCAATTTGTCGCTGCACTGTATAATATATAACTGAGAAAATAAACGTATTCCCTAGACTGACGCTAATGTACAGTACACTACATAATTGTTCACTGGACTGTAGTGTATATCACTGAGAGAAAAAAACGTATTCACTAGACTGCACTACAGATCCCAGCAAGCCAAGGTGCAGCAGCAGCAGCAAAAATGAGTACTAAGAGGGCTTTGGGCAATTTCTTTTGAGTCTGTGTGGACCACATGCTGTCCCTTCTACCACCAGTGCACAGCGTGCAGCCAAGATGGCGGTAGCTGCACTACAAGTCCCAGCCAGCAGCAGACCCCCCAAAAAAAACGTGCTTGTAGCCCTTAGAAGGGTTGTTGGGTTCTTTGGGGATGATTCCTGCCTAACCAACATCTAAATTGAGGCCCTAACAGCGTGCAGCCAAGATGGGATTGAGATTGCAGTCAAATGGCTGTAGGTGAGCCTCCCAAAAAATTTTTTTTGGAGTGTGTGAAGTCGACCCTCCGAAAAAAAAATTTTTTTTGTGTCTGTGGTTGACGATACTGAAAAATTGTTTTAGAGTGTCTGTAGTTGACGCTCCTGAAAAATGGTTTTAGAGTGTCTGTAGTTGACGCTCCTGAAAAATTGTTTTAGAGTGTCTGTAGTTGACGTTCCTGAAAAATTGTTTTAGAGTGTTTGTAGTTGACGCTCCTGAAGAATTGTTTTAGAGTGTCTGTAGTTGACGCTCCTAAAAAATTGTTTTGGAGTGTCTGTAGTTGACGCTCCTGAAAAATGGTTTTAGAGTGTCTGTAGTTGACGCTCCGGAAAAATTGTTTGGAGAGAGGGCCTGTAGGTGCGCCTCCGGAAACATTGTCTTAAAAGAGTGCCAGTTGGCCCTCTAAAAAATTCCCTTTTGGGTCAGCGTTTGGCAATGAAGAGAAGGAGGAGGAGGAGGAGTAGAGGAGAGGAATCGGATACATAAGGAATCTTATTCTTTAGCTGCTTTCCCTCGGAGGAGATGTGAATTCCGGTGAAATCCAGGCTTTGTTCATTTTAATAAGCGTCAGCCTGTCAGCGCTGTCAGTTGACAGGCGTGTACGCTTATCGGTGATGACTCCACCAGCTGCACTGAATACCCACTCTGACAACACGCTAGCGGCAGGGCAGGCCAGCACCTCCAAGGCATACAGCGCCAGTTCAGGCCACGTGTCCAGCTTTGAAACCCAGTAGTTGTATGGAGCAGAGTGATCCGCAGGACGTTGGTATGGTCAGCTAGGTACTCCCTCACCATCTTTCTGTACAGCTCCCCCCTACTCTGCCTAGACTGGGGACAGGTGACAGTGTCTTGCTGGGGTGACATAAAACTGGCAAAGGCCTTGGAGAGCGTTCCCCTGCCAGTGCTGGACAAGCTGCCTGCTCGCCTCCTCTCCCCCGCTACTTGGCCCACAGAACCACGCCCTCTGCCGCTAGCGGCATCAGATGGGAAGGATTGTTTCAGCTTGTGCACCAGGGCCTGTTGATATTGATTCACTCTCATACTCCTTTCCTCTACAGGGATGAGAGTGGAAAGGTTCTGCTTGTACCGTGGGTCCAGGAGAGTGAACACCCAGTAATCGGTGTTTGAAAAAATGCTTCTAACGCGAGGGTCACGGGATAGGCAGCCTAACATGAAGTCTGCCATGTGCGCCAGAGTCCCAACACGCAAGAATTCCCTCTCCTCACTGGCCTGACTCTCCATTTCCTCCTCCTCCTCCTCTTCAGCCCATACACGCTCAAGAGTTAAGAAGGACTGAGCATTGGTACCCTCTTCTGTCTCGCCAACATTCTCCTCCTCTTCCTCCTCATCCTCATCCCCCTCCTCCAATACGCGCTGAGAAACAGACCGGAGGGTGCTCTGGCTATCAAGCGACGTATCTTCTTCCCCCATCTCCTGTGACAAGCGCAAAGCTTCTGACTTCATGCTGAGCAGTGAGTTTTTCAACAGGCAAAGCAGCGGGATGGTGAGGCTGATAATGGCGGCATCGCCGCTGACCATCTGTGTTGACTCCTCAAAGTTGCTCAACACCTGACAGATATCAGACATCCACGTCCACTCCTCATTGTAGACTTGAGGAAGCTGACTGACCTGACTACCAGTTCTGGTGGAAGTTGACATCTGGCAGTCTACAATCGCTCTGCGCTGCTGGTAAACTCTGGATAACATGTTTAATGTCGAATTCCATCTCGTGGGCAAGTCGCACAACAGTCGGTGAGCTGGCAGTTGTAGGCGCCGCTGCGCTGCCCTGAGAGTGGCAGCATCTGTGCTTGACTTGCGGAAATGCGCACAGATGCGGCGCACCTTGGTGAGCAAATTTGACAAATTGGGGTATGTCTTGAGGAACTGCTGAACTATGAGATTGAACACGTGGGCCAGGCATGGCACATGTGTCAGTCTGCCGAGTTGCAGAGCCGCCACCAGGTTAGGCCCGTTGTCACACACAACCATGCCTGGCTTGAGGTTCAGCGGTGCCAGCCACAGATCGGTCTGCGCCGTGATGCCCTGTAACAGCTCTTGGGCGGTGTGCCTTTTGTCACCTAAGCTCAGCAGTTTGAGCACCGCCTGCTGGCGCTTACCCACGGCACTGCTGCTGCGCCTAGAGCTACCGACTGAAGGCGCCGTGCCCACGGATGGTAATTCGGAGGAGGAGGAGGAGGGGTTGGAGGAAGAGGCATAGTACATCTGAGAAACCGTGACCGAGGTAGGCCCCGCAATCCTCAATGTGGGCAGTACATGAGCGGCCCCAGGGTCATTCTCGGTCCCAGCCTCTACCAAGTTAACCCAATGTGCTGTCAGTGAGATATAGTGTCCCTGCCCGGCAGCACTTGACCACGTGTCCGTGGTTAGGTGGACCTTATCACTAACCGCGTTGGTCAGGGCACGGATGATGTTCTCTGACACGTGCTGGTGTAGGGCTGGGAAGGGCACATCGGGAAAAATAGTGGCGGCTGGGGACCAAGTACCGAGGGACAGCCACCGCCATCAGGTTTCAGAAAGCCTCAGTCTCTACCAGTCTATAGGGCAGCATCTCCAGGCTCAACAATTTGGAGATGTGGATGTTTAGGGCTTGTGCATGTGGGTGGCTGGAATTGTATTTGCGCTTGCGCTCAAATGTCTGCTGCAAAGACAGCTGAACGCTGTGCTGGGACACATTGGTGGAGGTTGTTGAGGATCGTGGAGGTGAAGGGGTGGTTGTAGGGCGGAAGGCGCTCGTGCCGGGTTCCTGGGCGGGGGGTTGACTCGCGAGCCAGCATGTGATACAGGGGAAGGGGCAGTGGTGTGATCCGCAGGCGGTGAACGTCCTTGGTTCCACTGAGTCGGGTGTTTAGCACTCATATGCCTGCGCATGCTGGTAGTGGTTAGGCTGGTAGTGGTGGCTCCCCTGCTGATCCTGGTGTGGCACAGGTTGCACACCACAGTCCGTTCGTCATCCTCCCTTTCTTTAAAAAACCTCAAGACTTGCGAACATCTAGGCCTCGGCATGGGAGCTTGACTCCGTGAAACAGTTGCTGATCTACCTGCTCTGGCCCTGCTTCTCCCTCTGGCCACCCCACTGCCTCTTCCAACCTGTTCTGGTGCTGCACTTGCCTCCACTTCAGAAGCACTGTCTTGAGTTGGATTACCAACCCAGCTCGGGTCAGTCACCTCATCATCCACCAGCTCTTCCTCCGATTCCTCACTCTGCTCCCCCCTCCGACTTACTGCCCTGACAACAACGTCACTGTCTGACAACCGTGTCTCATCATCATCATTATCATCTGACACCTCTTCACGCACTACTTGCACTAAGTCCACATTCTCATTACCCACAGACTGTGAAAGTTCTAAATTTTGGGCATCGGGACAGAGCAACTGCTCAGGTTGCTGTTGAGCAGTGGTTTGTGTCTCTGGGTAGGGTCCTGAAAAGAGTTCCTGTGAGTATGCCTGATCTGAATCCATACTTTCCGTGGGGGGGGGGGCAGGCTGGGGGGAAGGAGGTTGAGCTGGAGGAGACAGAGGTCTACTCCCTTGGCTAGCGTGGGTGGACTGCATGGAAAACTGGGTGGTGGATAAATTACTTGACGCATTTTCAGCTATCCACGTCATCACCTGTTCGCACTGTTGTGGTTTCAATAGTGGTGTACCACGTGACCCAGTAAGTTGCGAGATGAAGCTAGGGAGCGAAACTCTGCGGCGTTCCACTGCTCCTTCATCAGCATGTACAGTGTACAGACTTTAGACTCCAGCTATTGCACCGCAAACCACTCAATTTTGCACTGGACTGTAGTTTATATAACTGAGAATAAAAGCATACTCTCTAGACTGCGGCTAGTGTATCGCACACCTCACAATTGTTCACTGGACTGTAGTTTATATAATTGAGTAAAAAAAAATATTCTCTAGACTGCGGCTAGTGTATCACACACCTCACAATTGTTCACTGGACTGTAGTTTATATAATTGAGGGAAAAAAATATTCTCTACACTGCGGCTAGTGTATCACATATCTCACAATTGTTCACTGGACTGTAGTTTATATAATTGAGTAAAAAAAATTATTCTCTAGACTGCGGCTAGTGTATCGCACACCTCACAATTGTTCACTGGACTGTAGTTTATATAATTGAGTAAAAAAAAATATTCTCTAGACTGCGGCTAGTGTATCACACACCTCACAATTGTTCACTGGACTGTAGTTTATATAATTGAGATAAAAAAAAAATTCTCTACACTGCGGCTAGTGTATCACATATCTCACAATTGTTCACTGGACTGTAGTTTATATAATTGAGTAAAAAAAATTATTCTCTAGACTGCGGCTAGTGTATCGCACACCTCACAATTGTTCACTGGACTGTAGTTTATATAATTGAGTAAAAAAAAAATATTCTCTAGACTGCGGCTAGTGTATCACACACCTCACAATTGTTCACTGGACTGTAGTTTATATAATTGAGTGAAAAAAATATTCTCTACACTGCGGCTAGTGTATCACACATCTCACAATTGTTCACTGGACTGTAGTTTATATAATTGAGTAAAAAAATTATTCTCTAGACTGCGGCTAGTGTATCGCACACCTCACAATTGTTCACTGGACTGTAGTTTATATAATTGAGTGAAAAAAATTTATTCTCTAGACTGCGGCTAGTGTATCATATACCTCACAATTGTTCACTGGACTGTAGTTTATATAATTGAGTAAAAAAAAATATTCTCTAGACTGCGGCTGGTGTATCACACACTTCACAATTGTTCACTGGACTGTAGTTTATATAATTGAGTGAAAAAAATATTCTCTACACTGCGGCTAGTGTATCACACATCTCACAATTGTTCACTGGACTGTAGTTTAAATAATTGAGTAAAAAAAATTATTCTCTAGACTGCGGCTAGGGTATCACACACCTCACAATTGTTCACTGGACTGTAGTTTATATAATTGAGTGAAAAAAATATTCTCTACACTGCGGCTAGTGTATCACACATCTCACAATTGTTCACTGGACTGTAGTTTATATAATTGAGTAAAAAAAATTATTCTCTAGACTGCGGCTAGAGTATCGCACACCTCACAATTGTTCACTGGACTGTAGTTTATATAATTGAGAAAAAAAAATATTCTCTAGACTGCGGCTAGTGTATCACACACCTCACAATTGTTCACTGGACTGTAGTTTATATAATTGAGTGAAAAAAATATTCTCTACACTGCGGCTAGTGTATCACACATCTCACAATTGTTCACTGGACTATAGTTTATATAATTGAGTAAAAAAAATTATTCTCTAGACTGCGGCTAGTGTATCGCACACCTCACAATTGTTCACTGGACTGTAGTTTATATAATTGAGTGAAAAAAATTTATTCTCTAGACTGCGGCTAGTGTATCATATACCTCACAATTGTTCACTGGACTGTAGTTTATATAATTGAGTGAAAAAAAAACGTATTCTCTAGACTGCGGCTAGTGTATCGCAAACCTCACAATTGTTCACTGGACTGTAAATTATATAATTGAGTGAAAAAAATTATTCTCTAGACTGCGGCTAGTGTATCACACACCTCACAATTGTTCACTGGACTGTAGTTTATATAATTGAGTGAAAAAAATTATTCTCTAGACTGCGGCTAGTGTATCGCACGCCTCACAATTGTTCACTGGACTGTAGTTTATATAATTGAGTGAAAAAAATTATTCTCTAGACTGCGGTTAGTGTATCACACACCTCACAATTGTTCACTGGACTGTAGTTTATATAATTGAGTGAAAAAAATTATTCTCTAGACTGCGGCTAGTGTATCGCACACCTCATAATTGTTCACTGGACTGTAGTTTATATAATTGAGTGAAAAAAATTATTCTGTATACTGTGGCTAGTGTATCGCACGCCTCACAATTGTTCACTGGACTGTAGTTTATATAATTGAGGGGAAAAAAATTATTCTCTAGACTGTGGCTAGTGTATCACACACCTCACAATTGTTCACTAGACTGTAAATTATATAATTGAGTGAAAAAAAATTATTTTATAGACTGACGCTGCTGTACAGCACACCTCACAATTGTTCACTGGACTGTAGTTTATATAACTGAGTGACAAAACGTATTCTCTAGACTGCACTACAGATCCCAGCAAGCCAAGGTACAGCAGCAGCAAAAATGAGTACTGAGAGGACTTTGGGCAATTTCATTGGGGTCTGTGTGGACCATGTGCTGTCCCCTTTCTGCCACCAGTGCACAGTGTTCAGCCAAGATGGCGGTAGCTGCACTACAAGTCCCAGCCAGCAGCCGAGAGGAGGACAAAAAAAAATGTCGTTGTAGCCCTTAGAAGGAGCGTTGGGTTCTTTGTGGATGATTCCTGCCTAACCAGATTCTAATTTCACGCCCTAACAGTGTGCAGCCAAGATGGCGGTAGCTGCACTACAAGTCCCAGCCAGCAGCCCGGAGGAGACCAAAAAAAACATGCTTATAGCCCTTAGAAGGGCTGTTGGGTTCTTTGTGGGTGATTCCTGCCTAACCAACAACTAAATTCAGACCCTAACACTCCCTGCTGTCCCTGACAGACAGCAGCTCTATCCCTAATCTCATGCAGACGGCGTATGACGCGAGCAGCGCGGGACCAGATTCTTATATTACCAGGTCATCTGATCTGGCCAGCCAATCCCTGCTATCGACTTGTAGGGGCCCCACGTGATGCTAGGAGGTACCAAAGACTCTCTTGCATGTTGATTGGCTGAAAAAAGGCGGCTAACATGCAGGAAGAGGAAGTTGCCATTTCCTCGAGGATCGCGATATGCTCGTCCGAGTAGCGAGCATATGCGAATACCCTAATGCTCGAACGAGCACCAAGCTCGGACGAGCATGTTTGCTCATCTCTATTCTTAATTTAAGAAGTTAATTTAGAAGTGACAATTCCAAATCATTGGCCACCATGCTAACTTCTAATCTAATTTCTAGTAATCTTGTACATCTATGGTTGGAGGACCTTTTTTTAGTATTTCATGTTTACTAAATATTAGTCCCTCTAAATTATTACCATAATCACTCAACATAAAGATTGTCATAGAAATAGCTGAAAACATTATGTGCATCACTTATGACTAGAGATGAGCAAATCAGTAAAAATGTGCTTTGCTGGCATTTTTTCTTACAGGCATATTTCCTATTACAAAGCTGTAACTGAAGCATAGAGGATGAAAAGATTAAATCTATTTTTTGTGCCTCTATTGCCTTATATGGGAGACTAGTTCCATATTAGGAAATCCTCTAATCAGTGAAACTGCTCTTACGTATACTTTTGGCTTTGACATTGTCGATTGATCTCCACTCACCTACATCAGATTGTCAAGGTCTCAAATTACCTTTAGACTCTTCTAGTTTCTGATCAGAAATGTAGTACTACCAAACCTCCTGTCATCATTATACCTTGCCCATATATACCTGACTAACCTGACCTAAGTTCACCTGACTTTTATGGATATATTTTATTTTGTTGACACATTTCTTTCTGTCCTAATGCTTCCTTAAGATTAGTATTGCTAAATAGAGCATCCTACCCTCAAGCCTACTGTTTAGGATTTACTTCGGATTCAACTGTCTCATCTAACACAAACATTCTCCTTTTTATCAATTCTGGTTGCCTCCAACTCAAAACCTTATATAACTACTAGAGATGAGCAAATTTCCCAAAATTTAATTCGAGTCTGATTCTGTCAAATCGGCCATTTGATTTGATTCAATCCTAACAAACTCAGCCTGAATCTAAGGTGCTCTAATTGTCCTGAGATTTTGAGGTCTCCTAGGATTGTATCCAACCTCTTTCAAGTTATTTAATGCCAAGACAGCATTAGTAATGTCAAACACACTTCACTGTTGGATATCTTTACTAAATGGTCCAAAATGATTCCTTTTTGGTGACAGATGCCTTCTTCTGTTTTCTGATCTGTAAAATGGTGGCCATAATTCATGAGTAATTCATGGTTGATTCGTGAGGAAAAAATCATAAAAGTTTTACACAGCAGACACCTGGAGGTAAAGTCTATGATCGTCGAAAACACCAATGACAGATTTTTAACTCCTCAGATGCTGTGGTCAATTGTGGTCTTTCCTGGGTGACTTGTAATATCAGAGCCCAAAAGGCTCCCCTGCCCTGAGTTCAGGGAAACTGTCCATTTTCTGTGGCAGCTTCAAGCCTTTTGCAGGGTCTGAGGCCCTCCATAGTGATGTTCCTATGGAGCCCTGTCACAGGCATAGAAAGCATAGAAAATATCCTATAGATTGTAATGGTAATTAATTGCAGTCTGAGGGCAAAGCAAAAGTAAGAATTCCCCCCTTAGTGCTCCCACACAGTAGGTATGCCCCTTAGACTCCCCGCTCAGTAGATTTCTCCCTTAGTGCCCCTACACAGTTATTATGTCCCCTTAGTGTCCCCACATAATTATTATGCCTCTAAAATGCCCCCTCACAGTAGTTTTGCCCCTTAGGGGGGCATTCAACTGTGTGGGGCCACTAAGGGGGCATAACTACTGTGTGATGGCATAATGACTGTGTGGGGACATCAAGGGGACATTACTACTGTGTAAGGACACTAACTTGACATAACTACTGTGAAGAGGGCACTAAGGGACATAACTACTGTGTGAGTGAGGGGGCACTAAGGGAGCATTCTATTGTGTGGGCCAGTAAGAAAGCATAACTACTGAGTAGTGGGGGTTGTATGGCAAGCATGGGCAGTCTTGACTAGCCGAGAGAGGGGGTGTTACTGGGAACGTATCTAGGGGGTGAGGGGTGGGGGTGGCATTAAAAAATTTGGTGTGAGGCCCAGCCTTTTCTAGTTATGATACTTTTAAGAAGTAGATAACAGTGCAGTATAATACTTGGAGAATTGGTAGCATGTGATATTTCAAAATCATTGGATAACCCATCTTTTTTATGTCCTTAATTACCTTGTTAGATATAGGAATTAGAATTCTTCCGACCAAGTTGTTTATGTGGACTCTAAAGGCAAGTGACAACAGAGATTATAATCTGAATATTGTCAATGTGAACTCACCTTAAAGCAGTTGTCCCATCTCACCTTAAAAAAAATCAGCCCATAAATCTACAATACATTACTAATGCATAGTAATATCACAGATAAATATTTTATGTCACCTCGGCACTTTCCTCTTTGATGTCAACAGAACAGTCCGGAGGCCATGTAACCGTGCAGCAACACAGAAATTAGTGATTATGGGCAGAGCAATCGTGGCTACCTCAACAATGCCCCAGCAGTAGTTATAATTTAGGGGACAGAACTGTAATCTATAATCAGCTGTAATCAGCCTCAAGATCTCTGTGTGGAGGCTGAAAAGAAGTAAGAAATTTGAAAAATAAAGGTATTTGCTAAAATATTTATCATGCTAATATCTATTAAAATGTCAATATTAATGACATTGTCTCCCCTGCTTTTCCTAAGCTATGGTGCTGATAGAGTTAAACATTCCTCATCCACCAGACAGGTTTTTTCAGGACACATCTACCACATTAGACTTTTGTTTTAATGCCCTCCTTAGCGAGAGCACACCTCCTAGAGGGAACACTGTTTTCCTCAATAGATCCTCTTTTTAATAGTTTGGCTTCCTAAAACCCTTGATATTTTGATAGAATTTGGGTCTATTCATACATTTTCCGTTTATGAGGAAAATGTGGTATTAAATGCTCTTATTCAAATGAAGGCATGACCATGTTATACCTGGTCTTCTATTTTGGTGGCTCTTATCAAGACTGATAGCCTTGCCAGGGTTTCCCCCTTTGTGAAGTACATATGACATTATAAGCTTATGGACAAGGGATTTCTAGTTATTGAGACAACCTCTGTAGCTTATTCAGTGTGTGCATCCATTATCTGCATAAGTGAGACTGTCTACTTTAAAGAGGAGCCACAAATGATATATAATAACAAATAAAACCACTACTCAACTCTTTTATCCACCACCAATCCAGTGCAATGCAGTTTATAAGCTTACAACAATCTGCTAAATGACTGCTGCCATCAATCTGTAGCCTCGGTGGTCATCTACTGTTCTACTCATAAGGGGAGACCACGGCACAATCTAAAATGCTAAATTAATTTACTTACATTCATCTCAAATTTCAAAATCCTTAATTATGAAATACCATGTGCACAAATATCTGCCAATGTTTAAATCCTCTTGGCTGTACTATTGGCATCACCACTTGGGAAGGCATGTGACGCTGACACCACTGATTAGTTGCCAACCAACTGGGGATTGCTGGACGGGCAAGGGATCAAAAAGCTTTGTAGTTTTTTTTCCCAATAACCAGACAATCCCTTTAATGTAACCACAACTAAAGTGGTATCAATACAATGGTGATAAACCAATATAAAGTAGCAAGTATGTGTGAAGTGAAAAAATAATAATAATACATGGTTTTAAAATTTTTTTATAAATAAAAATCTTAAAAGTGTGGCATGCATTTGTATTCAGCCCCCTGTGCTCTAATAAATAAAATCCAGTGTGACCAATTGCCTTCAGAACAGTACACCTGTGTATAATTTATTCTCAGTACAACTACAGCCGTTCTATGAAGCCCTCAGAGGTTTGTTAGAAAACTTTAGTGATCAAACAGCTTCATAAAAACAAAGGAACACACCAGACAGGTTAGGGAAAAAGTTGCAGAGACGTGTAAAGCAGCGTTAGGTTATAAAAAAAATCCCAACCTCTGAACATCTCACGGAGCAGTGTTCAATCCATCATCCGAAAATGGAATGAGTATGGCACAACTGAAAACCTACCAAGACATGGCTGTCCACCTAAACTTATAGCCTAGGCAAGTAGAGCACTAATTAAAGGAGCAACCTAGAGGTCCATGGTCACTCTGGAGAAGCTGCGTAGATCCACAGCTCAAGTGGGAGAATCTGTCCACAGGACAACTACTAGTCGTGTACTCCACAAATCTCGCCTTTATGGAAGAGTGGCAAGAATAATTTTCTTTTTTGAAAGCAAGCTATAAGAAGTTATCAAGAAAGACTCCAAGTTCTTAATATGTATAGTATGGAGGAAAGAAAAGAAAGGGGGGACATGATTGAAACCTTTAAATATGTTAAAGGACTGAATAAAGTTCAGGAGGGAAGGGTTATTAATAAGAAACTGAACACAAGAACAAGGAGGCACAATCTGAGGTTAGTTGGGGGGAAAAATCAAGAACAACATTAGAAAATATTATTTCGCTGAAAGAGTAGTAGAAGCTTGGAACAAACTTCCAGCAGAGGTGGTTGATACATCAACAGTAACTGAATTTAAAAATGCCTGGGATAAACATGTATCTATCCTAAGATAACAATAAAGGGATAATAAAAGGGCAGACTAGATGGACCAGGTGGTCTTTTTCTGCCGTCAATCTTCTATGTTTCTAAGTCCCATTTGCAGTTTACCACAAGACATGTAGGGGACACAGCAAACATGGAAGAAGGTGCTCTGGTCAGATAAGACCAAAGTTCAACTTTTTGGCCTGCTGTAAATGTAAAACACTATGTGAGGCAAAAAAAACTAACACTGTACATCACCCTGAACACACCATCCTCACTATGAAACATGGTGGTGGCAGCATCATGCTGTGGGGATGCTTTTCTTCAGCAGGCAGAAGGAAGCTGGTTAGAGTTGATGGGAAGATGGAAGAAGCTAAATACAGGGCAATCCTGGAGGAAAACCTGTTAAATGCTGCAAAAGATTTGATACTGGGGCAGAGATTCACCTTCCAGCAGGACAATGACCCTAAACATCCAGCCAGAGCTATAATGGAATGGTTTAGATCAAAGCATATTCATGTGTTAGAATGGCCCAGGTCCAGACCTAAATCCCATTGAGAATCTGTGGCGAGATATATCCCAAAACACTTGCAGCTATAGCTGAAGCAAAAGGTGGTCCTACAAAGTATTGACTTAGGGCTGAATACACATGCATGCCACAGTTTCCATATTTTTAGTTTTTAAAATACGTTGAAACCATGTATCATTTTCTTTTCATTTCATACATACTTGCTACTTTGTGTTGGTCTATCACATAAAATCCCAATAAATACATTTAAATTTGTGGGTGTAATGTGAGAAAATGTGTAAAGGTTCATGCGGTATACATTTTTAAGGCACTGTATGTACTGATTTTAATCTACATCTTCTAAAACTTAATGGATAAGTAAAGAAAGTACTATTTTATATAAGTATTCTGAACGCCATATGATTAATCATTAATTATTGTAATATATATTTTTTTTTACTGTTCTACAGACAAAATAGTCACCCGAAGCTTGGTGTGTCTATAGTGCTTTGGAATCTATACACCAGTATACTGCTGACATATAAGTAGTGTACTAGTGTATGGATTCCACCTTAATGCAGTAATATGGGCTGCAGGGAGACAAGGAGATCCTGCACCAATGTGCTATGCCAGACCTAAGTCAAGAGGAGTGGGCACAGGCAGGTGGAGCCTGTATGGATTCCAAAGCGTTACTGACACCCTGAATTTAAGTGCACATTTTGTACATAAAACCATAGCAAAAAAAAGTATAGTGCAAAATTAACTATAAGTCACTTAGAATAATTTAAAATAAAGTTGGATAATAGTTGAGTTACCTTTTAACTATATTATGCACAGGTATCATCACTTATTTAGCCAATAGTTCATAATAGTATTAGTATAACAACTAGTAGAATAACAGACATACAGTTTATTTCCTTACCTCGGGAGCCTTGACAACATATGCAACTGTATGAAATCCAGCTGCTTATGTTGGGGCCTCATGTCTAGTGTAAGTGTTGGTAGATTATCCTGGCGCATACACCAAAGGTAAGCATTAGACATGATGTACCAGAGACCTATACCTTGACTTATCAAGGCTGGAGTGCGCTAAGCCAACCTCACCTGCACCGTTGAAGGAGGCATACCATTTATGATAAAGAGCAGGCCTCAATTTAAATTACCAGCCCCCTCCAGCTCTCTGTGAGCCAGAATGAAATCTACAGCGGCCGTAGATTTCAGTCATCATTTATGCCAGTTTCTGGAGTAAATAACGATGAATTAACCAACGCCAGTGGCCCTTCCCTCGCGATGCACTCACTCCGCCCTCAACACGTCCCACTTTTGTAGACTTGGCGGGGTGTCGTAAAATACAGATTGCGACTAGAAATGCATTAAAAAGGATTGGATTTGTGGATTTTCTATGAGAAAAACAGGCATGGGAGAATAATGGATTTCCCCCTAAGTCTAGTAAATATAAATATTGTACAAGAGTAATGTGGCATAGGCAGGGAACCTTTACTCCAATGCAGACCTCTGAAGCAGAGACTGGACAGCTGTGAAAAAAATGCCATTGTCTATCTATCTATCTATCTATCTATCTATCTATCTATCTATCTATCTTATTTTCTATTTATCTGTCTCTTGATATTCTGTTTATATCTATTTATCTACCTATCTATCGATCTGTCTGTCTATCTCTGTACATCTACTTCCCATTTAATATCAATCTGGAAAAAAAAGATCCCATATTGAAATTACCTTGCCCTTGAACAAATAAATGGGCTGGAGCTGAGCCAGATCTATTAACCACCTTCAGCCCGCCTGTAGATGAGGCCTGTACTGTGCAGTTTATGGTTAATACCTGATAACATCACATCAAGCTTTTGCTATTTTTCACTGTCCATTAGATATTCTGAAACAGCCTATGAAAAGGAAAAGGTTACATTTGTAACTGAAATAAAATCCATGTCAAATTTTAATCCGGCATATATTTTTATATATTTCCATATTACATTAAAGTAAAAATGCATTGAGAATGTCATCTAAAAAAAAATTCTACAAATGAGCGAAATGGTAAAAGACTAGAACAGAGAGGGCAGAGATTGTGATTTTTGTGTTTTGTTATGTAAGGCGAGGATTTCAGATTGCATTTCTGCTGCGGCCTGGATGTATTAAACATCTACATTTCTACATGGTTTCTAATCATTAGTGATTGCTAAAGATCCAGCTTCCCTATCTAAGAAATGCAAGCCAAGGCCATGAAGAGAGAGCATTTCAATCGCAATAGGATAGCTTTATGTAAAAAGCACAGGAGAACGCTTGCTGCATTTAGCTTTTGCTTTGTCACCATACTGTGTTCCATTTCAGGAGAACAAAGAGCGTATGCATACTGAATGTATGCAAATGAAGTGAAATCAGCCATGGCATTGTACGTGAGGGCGTTCTGAAACCTAGCAGAACTGGAAAGATGAGGGAATTCTGAATTTAAATATTTCATGTCCGTGTACATTTCATCTCTCAAACGTCTTTAGATGGCTTCATGCGAAAGTTCAATAAAGGCCAAAATGAAAACATTTCCCTTTTTTATTTTTTTTATTTTATTTTCTTATATTTCTTTTTTCATTTTTTATTTTCACCGATGAGCTTTTTGTTATCATTAGCGCCGGTAATATTTTATAGATATGCCGCTGCCTGTTCTTTTCCATGGGCTGTGCGTTTTCTTCTATCTCACTGACAAATGCCATGCTACTAATAAGAGGCTGTGTTTTTGCTGATCATCTCCTTTTGCCCGACTGCACTATATGCCATCCTCCCCTCTCTCAGCAATGAAAGGGATTCACAATACAATGAGAGCTGCTACAATATGAATTGCAAATAGATCGTACAGCAAAAGCTTTTATTGACTCTCGATAAAATGAACATCTCCTAAAAATAGCTACGACTATAAATTGCTTTACTATTGATGCTATCCTCTCTGCCGTTCTGTATCCTTTTATTTGTGTACTATTGCTGCTACATGTGTTGTTATGGCAAAATATTTAATTTGGGGCATCCTCATAGAGAGAGAGAGACGCACACATCCAATAGCAGCAATGAATAGTACAATTCATCTGCAATATGTCACTGACCCCCAAATATATCATACCCTTCACCAGACATCGACATATATATAAACGTTGTCATTAGGGTCATCCTACTGCGCAAAAATTAATGCAAGCTCTAAAATATACTTTTTATTTCTAACCTTTCCATCCTGCTACATATTTCCACACAAGCCAATCCCACCTATACTAAGACCTCTCAGAGCGACGTCATATATACGTGTAGGACAATGATAGAGAGAAGGAGGCTCAGCTCATTGCCATATCATTTTATACGTTTATAATATGTAATAAAATTTCGGGGAAAAAAAGGCCTCTATGGATTTGCATAAAAGAGTGCAATTATGCTTCTGTAGGCTTGCAAAACCAAAGGGCCAGGCATTGGTTTGATGCTGTAGTGCTAGGTCTGCACAGGCTGCCAGAGAAAGGGGGAGAAGAAGGGAGGAGGCAGAAGGACACGGCAGTCACAATAACGCTTAATAACGCAATGTTCACATTCCTGCATGTCTAATAGCCTAAATACACAGCTCCTCACCTTCGGTGAATATAGCTTCTAATATCTGGAGTAATTAGGTCTTCAATAGCTCATCTTCAAAGATGGTACAATGGCTTAATGCATTTACTGTTTCCATTTAGAAAACATATGAAGCACATGGTAATCACAGATTTGATGGCATGTAGCGGTAATACAGTATTGTGGACGCCACGCATCCTTTCCGTACATTAAATATTCTCTCCTAATCCACATTGCGCCCGTGCATTATGAAACGGCTCTTAAGCTCATTACGTGGGCTAGCAGCCCTTTTTCCCCTTGCACGGAATACGGTCAGCGTTTATTAACTGATGCATATGGCTTTAACTGCGAATGAATGAATTATCCTAACAAAGAAACTGAGGTTTGTATCTACTGGCAATGGCTACAAGAACATTGCCACAACGTAGAGCTCTTAAATCCGCAATGTATGTACTGTAGGTCCTGAGTGGCTTTTGTTTTCAATGTCTTTTGTAAGCTTTTAGGTTTTTTTCTGCATCAAATGTCAAGTTAATTTACAGGGCGCTACCACTGATATGTTTCCTTGGTTTGTGGTTTTCTGTGAAGGGCAGGCAGCTGAGACCAAGTCTTGAGATAGAAGGGGGGAGGGGTGATCAGAGAAGCCATAGCACATACAGTATGCCAGCGTGTGTAAATTGGCTGCCTACGTGACAGCGGGTTGAGGGAAACCTCGAGCATTCATTTGCATGCTGAAGAATATCTGGGATTAAATTAAACTGATTTTCTTACTGGATTTAGAGCGTCCATTTAACATGCGTTTCACGGATCTCTTAGAGGGAAACTTTGCTGGTTGCTTCTTACGTAGGAACGATATTAGGCACGAGTATGAAATAACAAAGCTTTAGACGTCGCGTTCTCTCATTCATTTATTTTTGCATTCATTTGTCGGCAGAAGTTTGCATGCAATTATAGTTGGGCGCTCTAGAGACAGGCGACTTACAATGACAGTCTGCTTGGGTAAATATCACTCTTCAATTAGCAGAAATGCTTGCTGGGTAATAATACGCATGTTATTATGGTAAGATTGGTGTGTGGAAACAGCATAAATCATATGATAGGAAATGACTGAAGACTAATGTTACCTCTTTTATTAAAAAAATATGCTTTTTTTTTTGGGGGGGGGAGGTAATTACAGTACATCCCTTTAGATGAAAACAGAAAACACCCATTCACATGTCACATGTTTGAACATCTATGCAATAAGGGATTATTTTTCACAAAAACACTGGTAAAATACAATTAATGATGAGATCTTTTTGACTGCTAGGACTGACCATGATCAGAAATAAAAAAAAATCTATTAAATTGCCTTAAAACATCGCCCTATTCAATCGCACCCGTAACAAATTTATTTCAAATTTCTTAAGCATTTCTGAAGAGAAAATTTTGAATTATTTATTTATTTATTTTTTGCTAAAAACGTGTTTGCAAATATCATTTTTTGGAAATATTTTAAGACAGGTAATACATGGACATTGCGCCACAATAGATATGTATTGGCCTAGAGCACAAAAGTGCTCTAGGCCAATAAATGAGATAAATAAATTCAAGCTGAAAGCCCAGCCAGTAGCAAAGCGCTAACCGCTTTAATGCCACGTGCTGAAGACTGGGAATGGGTTAAAATAATTTCCATTTTTAATGTGTCTTCTTTATCTTAATGCATATGTAAGGAGCTCCGGCCCATTGTACTGGCTTAGCATGTGTTTGAATCCGCAGCAGCGAGATCATGTAAATGATGCGCAATGTTTATTTTGTGATTACTGTAAAAGTCATATGCCAGTCTCTTCTCACTGTCCCCTGCCATATTGTTCATTTTCTATGCAGCTAGGCTTTTTAAATATCACATAGATATGCACGGTGTCATTATTCATTATTTCCCTTGCTACTATCTTCCACAGCAGGCACCACTAATTATTTGGAGAGTGTTCTAGCCTGGGTGGCGGGCATAAAAAGCAATGGTAAATGGAGCTGTTCTGAGAAATAAGTACACATATGAGACGTGTGCACTGTATCATACCATCGTATGTGTGTGTATATATAAATATATATATATATATATATATATATATATATATATATATATATATATATTAAGAGAGAGGATAGATAGATAGATAGATAGATAGATAGATAGATAGATAGATAGATAGATAGATAGATAGATAGAGAATTTACACTACATCATATATTTCCCCAGTAGATGTATACATTTATAAAGTTATGTATATAAATACACATATTTAGATAGATTTGATATATTATAGATAGATATGAGACGGATAGATAGATAGATAGATAGATAGATAGATAGATAGATAGATAGATAGATAGATAGATAATCTATCTATATCTATCTACTTATACACAGAGAGAGACAGGCATCTATCTATATATTACATGGGCATTATATGTCTTCTGGAGTGCAATTGTGCATTTGATGTTCAACGGTACAATATAAAATTCTGCCAGTTCTTGACTCTCCCCTGAGAAACCAAAAGGATATTGAAAACACTATAGAAATAAACAAGCTACAGTATTTGTCACTCCCATTTAAATTGATATATGCTGCTGTCCTATAAACGTCACATTGGATAACCCTGAAAAATTACCATGAATCTCCATAATTACGCATATTCATGATGCTATTTTGCATAGAGCTGCAAGCAAATTGCATGGGGGGAGGGGACTATTGCCAGAGATTTGACAGACTGAAATTATTACCCAAATCATAGAAAAAAAAGGAGAGAGAGAAAAAAAAAACCCTAAATGATTTGTGCTTAGAAGCTGCATGGCCTTCCAAGGCATACAAAGGAACAAGTAAAATAAGCATCATTTGACCAATTTTTTTTTTTTTTGCACAATTATTTTCGACTGCATGATGTGTCAGCCGGGAAAGGTGTATGTTAAAATAATATAACAGCCGCTGAATACCTTGAGAATTGGCTGGCTAGAAAAAAAAATGCTACAGATTTAGTGTATACTTGTAATCTTTTGATATGCCGTGTGCAAATCAGGGTGGTACGTGCTTGTTTCTGCAAGAAATATAAGTCCTCAAACATAGCCCTGTAAACTGTGAAAAGACCACGAGGTAGAGGAGGCTGGGTCCTGCCTGGACTTCAATGGGCTTTTGTGCTGAAGCGGAGAGCAGAGTTAATCAGGGCTCTAGAAGTAATTATCAGCAGAGTTTGGGTAGCACAAATGCTTGGGTAAACAGCGATTGTTCTTTCCACAAGATTTCAAAAAGAAACAACAATACTAGCATTGTCCTCCACTTCTCATTAAGGGAATTCAGGGACAGAGCTGAGCACTCGGAGGCGCATGGGAAACTGACAGGCAAACTGTGTCCTGGACGAATCTCTCATGATCCCACTGCAACGGGCTCTGGCTTTGGGCATCAGTAATGCCAGCTGCATCAGGAGAAGCCAAGCCTGTCATACCATCTTCACGTCAAACCTCTCTGTCCGCAGACAAGAGCGTAGTTTGGGCTTAATGAAGAAACAAATACAAAGGGGGACGATTAGGCCTTGTTAACACTTGCATTCATTTTCCAATAGAAAGCCGGCCCTTAGTTCCTTGCTACAATTTGTTGATTTTTGTTTATTTATTTATTTTTAACCAAAATGGCTACATAGAAAAAAAAACTTAAAGGAAGAAAACATGTATACACATATAAACATGTAACATATATATACCGTATATCCATAGGCCGATTGTTCTACCGTGAAGTAAGCAGCCGCAAATGAGATATTACCGAGCTAATGACGCAACGCTATGGTGACTGCATGTTAATTTACACTATGCTGTCACCTTCAATTTCATAAAACCCTATTAATAACTGGTCGCTGACAAATTATTTCTTGTGTTGTGTCTTTTCTCACTCTCATATTTTGCACATGCAAATATTCTTCTTTTTTATTTTTTTTTTCCAGTCGTCAGCGTCCGTACTGAATAATGGAACGCGTTGTACAAGCGCACAGTCCAGCCCATTTATGCGGTGCGTCATGCAGCAATATGCAAATACCACTTATTATGTCTAAACACCATTATTCCGGCGGTGCACCAGAGCTAAAATATTCGACTTTGCATATAAATGTATCGTATTTTTCATGACAAATGCCTGTGTTTTATCGGAGAGAAGGAGCTGTTAAGATATTTCCCTAAATAATGAAGACAAATACATTGTACGCTATAGATTAGCAGTATGCTGTATAATACGTGTTTTGTTTTTTTTTTGTTTCGCCATTATATGCCTTCTTGCGGACGCGTTGTAATGGCTTAGTCTAGGCCGGCATTATTTCTGTAAAGAGACACTTCAGATTCATTCAGTAAGTAAAAAATCTCTTACCATAGTCGACAGAACTAACTGGCGAAATGAATGCCTACCTCTAAAATACATACCTTTCTGGCTTTGGGAAATAGAATTTCCTTGCATTCATTATGCTGCACTGGCACATTGCTGACTCCTAATGACACAAATAAGACATGCTTTATGCAAATGACTTATGCAGGTTATGCAAATAGCGAGTTCATTTTCATGCAGCAAGGCCTCACACCATTTCATTCCATCCCAATATTTTAAAAGAATGCTTTTTTTTTTTTTTTTTTTTTTTACCTCGGCATAATGAATAATGACCAGGGGGAAAAAAAAGCAGCTGTACACAGGAATAGAAAAAGAGAAGAAAATAATATAACGATCATAGCTTTTAATTGTTTCACCCGCTTTATTTATTGACATGACGATGTTGCTGCTGTACCAAGCGAGATTGGTTACAGATGAAATCTGCAATTCAGATTTTCTTTTGTGCTGATGGTATGTTAATTCTAGGGGGTGGCACTGCTCCGGCTTTCATACGGGAAATATATTTACATATTTCCATTTATGTAGATTTCATGTTGCACCACATCAGTTTCAACAGATATCTCTGTGAATGAAACGGAGCAACTGAGCAAAATAATGAATGAGATAATCAGTGAAAATGAATCTACGTTACCAAGTTATTCCAATCACACAAGAACCGGTCATAGAATTTTAAAATATTTTTATTATTTTATTATATACATTTTTATTATTTTATTACTATTATTAATAATTTATTATTGTTGTTTTTTTCCTCTTTTTACTAAAATTTAATGCATTTTCTTGTATGTTCGGTATTTGACAAACTTGATGTTATTAAATACGGCTATTATACATGTTTTATGATTTTATACTTTTTTTCCCAAATATAACACTAAACAATGAATATAGGTTGGCCCTTTTCCCTAGTTTTCACAGTACTTTTTCCGCTGCTGGAATGAGTTTAAATTGAGAATTACTTTCTGGAGAATTTACAGTTTAATAATTGTTGCCTAGGGCTATTATAAGAGGTACAACTCTATTTCCATGGTAGCAAAAAAGAGCTGGTGCTGAGTTGGCCACGACTCTGTGCATCCATTTGCCCTACCCTTGCGATCTGTTCTAAAGCAGCATTGACATCTGAAGTTATAAGAAAATGGGGCCTATTAGTGGCCCCTACAATCATTCAGGCTTTAAGCAATTTTAAAGGGTAATATTCATTAGAACATGGTGTGCAGCTGTTATTGTGGCAGAATATATTTTTCTCACAGCATGCACTTTAAAACTCTACCATGTACTAAATACAAGAAATATGTGCTTGAAACTCTTTTTACTTTATGTAGGTTACATTGAGCCTGCTCGCTTTGACCCAAATAGTATGCTATATTCATTACATGTGAATATGATAATTATCCAGAGTGCTTCAAATGATTACAGGCAAAATGCAAGGAGAAAGAATTAAATCCCTGTGTATTTTTCAGAGTATTTTTGATGATGGTCTATTACTTGTAAGATAACAAACAAATCTATGTAAACGGGCACTGTATATTTGTCTATAGAGTACTAGTGACCTTATAGTGCGATAATTACATTTCAATTTAACACTATTTTCAAAAATACACTTTTCAGGCCAACATATCAAGCACTCTTAGGATTGTCCATGTGAATTTCTCCATCTTCCAAAACCTTCACATACAACGGTCTTCATGAGGGACAAATTCGGTCTTAAAAGTGGTCTTGAATTAGTCCAATTGGACTTGGCAAATCTATGAATCCTATTTATTACTTGTCCTGGTTGTACACAACACCTATAGACACAAACATAACATAAAGTACCCTACAATTGAACAGTTTTTAGCTTAGTAACAGGGGTGTGGTGGAGCCAGGGACTGCATAAGGTGACCCTGTGCCCTACTGGATATTCCATTAATTTTTCTTTACAAATTGAATAGTTTTAATGATCATGACATGAAGTTTCATGGTAGTCAAGTGACCGTAAAGATCCCTGCCAAAAGTATGAAGAAGAACCACCAGTAGTAGATGCAGGCTGTGTAGTAGATGTAGGTTTATCTTTCAAGAAGGTCCTTCTGGAGGATGAGATACTAGATAGTGCCAGAAACACAGGGAGGAAAATTGAAGAAGTGATGTTGTGCAGCTGTAGTAATATGGTGAGCTTGTGGGGTGATTGTGAAAGGCACAAATGAGAGGTATTTAGTTGCTAGTGGGGGTTTACTGGGGGCACATAGGAAACAATCGAAAGCTTGTTAGAGGAGATAGAAACCTACACAGCCCAAATAACTTCCACACCCAGAATAAAACAGGGGTTTCTTGGGCCTACCTGAGGAAATTATTCTGGGGGTCCACAATTTATCAGCACAGACCATGTGCATGTCCACATTTTCCACCATACACTTAGTTGAAACCATTAAACCAACCATTAAAAGTTTTATTGTTTTTTTTTAAACCCATGAGAAAAAGAACCTAGGGGCAAGTGATTGTCACCAAAGTCGGCTCCAAATGAGGTCATCTTCAGCTGGACAATTGGTGGCCATTCAAAGCTTAGGTCCACTGGAGGATCCTCTAGTACTTTGGTAGGACAGTGTGACAGTTCTATAGCATGCAAGTTCATCATGTCAAATATTCTAGACTTTCTGTGTCATACCAATGTACACTATGTGATCTAAGAAGAACAACATCTAATACTTAAGTAACAACTGTAGAAAGACTTGGAGCACATATCCACATGAATACAATGTTCTTAGTATACTTTTTAATTAAAATACATAAGCCAACTTGCAACTTCACAATAATGTCTTTCAAGTGGGTCTCTATACTAATTTGCATAGCACCACATGGTGACTACTGCTACCTCGACATACCCCCACAGGAAAAAGGAGGCAACCCTAAAGCACAGATTCTGCCAGTTTTAGCCCCCTGGACAGCATCATAGCGCCAGGGCAACAACAGCAGCCATGCAGCACCAGACCATACCAACATATCTCAAAGACTCACCTTTCCATGTGGTCTCAGAAACCAGGATGGGCCCAAGTAGGCATTAACCCTTACGCAGAGACATAGCTAGAGGTTCAGCACAGGGGGGGTGAAACATACTTGAGAGGGCCCCCCACATAGTGGCTTCCCAAACGCACGTTTCCAACTTCATAGGCACATACTACTAGTTGTGGTTATAATATTGTATTAGAAAGATGACTGTATAAACTGCTAGATCATCTATGCTGTTAAGTACAGTACAATAGACTTTCTACATACATACATACATAGTCTAAATACTCTACCACATAATGCAATAAAATATAGGAGTAATAGGAGTAAAAAACAAAGGGACGCCTATGTTAAAGGCAACCTGTCCCCAGTTTTTACATCACTAAACTATAACAGTCCTCTCAAGCATTGTCTCTTTTATATTAAAACTCGCTCGTTTACCTATTAAAAATTGTCTCCAAAGTCATATGCAAATGAGCTGAGAAGAGTCACTTTATGTATGAGATGAGTCACGCTAAGAGGATGGAGGGTCACTTCAGAGGCCCTTATCCTAGCCTCTATAGCCCAGAGAACCATGTTTTTGGTTCCATTTTAAATACGAGCAGCTCAGATTTCAAATTATATCATGTGGATCTGTGTACTATAAAACCAGAGATACAGGCGGGAAACTGAGCTCTGGGACACTAGACACTAGCAGCCAGAAAGGATAAAATGGCGCGAGGGACAGGGAGGAGGAGTTACGTCACGGCCTGCTCAGGTCATCACGCCGTGACAGACAGCTTAGGGCAGAAAAGCGAGCGGACGGAGGTGCAGTATTACGCTGTGACAGAAGCTAACTTTCACAGCATCATGCCACTCACTTTACACCACTGTTGTGATGGTGCAGGAGAGCACTGTCGGACCTGGCAGAGAAGTGATTGGATGGAGGTGCGGCATGACGCTGTGACAGTCGATTAGTTTACAGCATCATGCTGCAGCTTTCCTGTTGCAGCATGATGCTGCAGAATCACTACAGCGGACGGAGGTGCGGACTGACGATAGATGAGTAGATCATGCCACTCCTCTGTCCGCTCGCTTAACACCACTTGTCACAGCCAGCGGACGGAAGTGTGGTATGATCTACTAATCTATCACCAGTCCGCTGTAGTAGAGAGGAGATCACTGTGGACGCAGCATCATGCTCCTCCCCACCGCCTACTAACCCTTCCGGTTCTCTCTGCAACAGCATGGGACGTGGTGCCTCTCATCTGTGCAGGGCCGGACTGGGACTAAAAAGCAGCCCTGGCACAAACCCTCTGCCAGCCCACATAAACATTGCCATTTTCACAACACTGGAGTATGTCAGTATGGGTGGGTTCACACTGAAAGCATATGCGTTTGGTTGATAGAAACATGTGTTTAGCGTTGTTTATCATTATCATTAATATTACAACGCTAAACACGTTTCTATCAACCAAACGCATGCGTTTTGGTGAAAACGCATATGCGTTTAGCGTTGCGTTTTACCCGATGCGTTTCAAAACGCATCACCAAAATGCAACGTGTGAACCCACCCTTACGGTAAACTGACTGAGCTACATTTGCAATCAATTAGAAATACCTGGAGTGTGTGGTTTCACTGAACCCCTATGTGTTTAAATATTAATTCTGTTACACCAAGAATATCGGGTTGAAGACACAAGACACGGGTCTGCTGCTGGTTTTCCACAGCTCAAATTGACATACTGTGCTTTGAAAACTCACAGTGCAGGTCACTTTGTGCTGCATTTTTTTGCAGCATGATGATACATCATAGCAGGTTAGCCACTTGGCATGTCCAAGACAGCTGATCGATTGTGAGTCCTGTTGGAATGCATCTTATAACAGCCATATATGGAATTCACCTTTTGGAATTAGGGCCAATTCACATTTTTTTGCATCAGTTATTTTAAACTAAAACCAGCTGTGGTCATACACACAGAACAGGTGCTAGTCTTTCCATTATACCTATATATATATATATATATATATATATATATATATATATATATATATATATCTCTGTGTACTCTACACACCTGGCTTTGGTTAAAAAAAGACTGATGCAAATAACTGATGGAAAAATGTAGATGTGAACTGGCCCTTAGCCTGTTATTGTGCCGGCATGTATTTACTATATTTCTACATAACTATCGCAGCAATGTACCATATCTAGAACTTGCCAGCAAAATTAATGCAACAAAAGGAGTCATGATAAACATACCAGCTCACTGTAGGCACACCAGACCTCAGATCACCCCACTGTTCCCCCATCAGACCTCAGATCAGCAGAATGTGCCCCCATCAGACCTTAGATCAAAAGAATGTGCCCCCATCAGACGTCAGATCAGCAGAATGTGCCCCCAACAGACCTCAGATCAGCATAATGTGCCCCCATCAGACCTCAGATCAGCAGAATGTGCCCACATCAGACCTCATATCAGAAGAATGTGCCCTCATCAGACCTCAGATCATCAGAATGTACCCCAACAGACCTCAGATCAGCAGAATGTGCCCCCATCAGACCTCAGATCAGCAGAATGTGCCTCCAACAGACCTCAGATCAAAAGAATGTGCCCCCATCAGACCTCAGATCAGCAGAATGTGCCCCCATCAGACCTCAGATCAGCAGAATGTGCCCCCATCAGACCTCAGATCAGCAGAATGTGCCTCCAACAGACCTCAGATCAACAGAATGTGCCCCCATCAGACCTCAGATCAGCGTATTGTGCCCCCATCAGACCTCAGATCATAAGAATGTGCACCCATCAGACCTCAGATAAGCAGAATGTGCCCCCATCAGACCTCAGATCAGCAGAATGTGCCTCCAACAGACCTCAGATCAACAGAATGTGCCCCCATCAGACCTCAGATAAGCGTATTGTGCCCCCATCAGACCTCAGATCATAAGAATGTGCACCCATCAGATCTCAGATCAGCAAATGTGCCCCCATCAGACCTCAGATAAGCAGAATAAGCCCCCATCAGAACTCAGATCAGCAGAATGTGCCTCCAACAGACCTCAGATCAACAGAATGTTCCCCCATCAGACCTCAGATCAGCGTATTGTGCCCCAATCAGACCTCAGATCAGCAGAATGTGCCCCCATCAGACCTCAGATCACCAGAATGTGCCCTCATCAGACCTTAGATCAGCAGAATGTGCCCCCATCAGACCTCAGATCAGCAGAATAAGCCCCCATCAGAACTCAGATCAGCAGAATGTGCCCCCATCAGACCTCAGAACAGAAGAATGTGCCCCCATCAGAACTCAGATCAACAGAATGTGCCCCCATCAGACCTCAGATCAGCAGAATGTGCCCCCATCAGACCTCAGATTATCAGAATGCGCCCCCATCAGACCTCAGATCAGCAGAATGTGCCCCATCAGACCTCAGATCAGCAGAATATACCCCCAATAGACCTCAGATCAGCAGAATGTGCCCCCATCAGACCTCAGATAAGCAGAATGTTCCCCCATCAGACCTCAGATCAGCAGAATGTGCACCCATCAGACCTCAGATCAGCAGAACGTGCCCCCATCAGACCTCAAATCATCAGAACGCGTCCTCATCAGACCTCAGATCAGCAGAATGTGCCCCCATCAGACCTCAGATCAGCAGAATGTGCCCCATCAGACCTCAGATCAAAAGAATATGCCCCCATCAGACCTCAGATCAGCAGAATGTACCCCCAACAGACCTCAGATCAGCAGAATGTGCCCCCATCAGAACCCAGATCAGCAGAATGTGCCGCCATCAGACCTCAGATTAGCATAATGTGCCTCCAACAGACCTCAGATCAACAAAATGTGCCCACATCAGACCTCAGATCAGCAGAATGTGCCCCCATCAGACCTCAGATCATCAGAATGTGCCCCCATCAGACCTCAGATCAGCTTATTGTGCCCCCATCAGACCTCAGAACATAAGAATTTGCCCCCATCAGACCTCAGAACACAAGAATGTGCCCCCATCAGACCTCAGATCAGCAAAATGTGCCCCCATCAGACCTCAGATCAGCAGACTGTGCCCCCATCAGACCTCAGATCAGCTTATTGTGCCCTCATCAGACCTCAGAACATAAGAATTTGCCCCCACCAGACCTCAGATCAGCAGAGTGTACCCCCATCAGACCTCAGATCAGAAAAATGCGCCCCATCAGACCTCAGATAACCAGAATGTGCCTCCATCAGACCTCAGATCAGAAGAATGTGCCCCCATCAGAACTCAGATCAGCAGAATGTGCCCCATCAGAACTCAGATTAGCAGAATGTGCCCCCATCAGACCTCAGATCAGCAGAATGTGCCCCCATCAGACCTTAGATCAACAGAATGTGCCCCCATCAGACCTCAGATCATCAGAATTTGCACTCATCAGACCTCAGATCAGCGTATTGTGCCCCCATCAGACCTCAGAACATAAGAATGTGCCCCCATCAGACCTCAGATCAGCAAAATGTGCCCCCATCAGACCTCAGATCAGCAGAATGTGCCCCCATCAGAACTCAGATCAGCAGAATGTGCCCCCATCAGACCTCAGATCAGCAGAATGTGCCCCCACCAGACCTCAGATCAGCAGAGTGTACCCCCATCAGACCTCAGATCAGAAAAATGCGCCCCATCAGACCTCAGATAACCAGAATGTGCCTCCATCAGACCTCAGATCAGAAGAATGTGCCCCCATCAGACCTCAGATCAGCAGAATGTGCCCCCATCAGACCTCAGATCAACAGAATGTGCCCCCATCAGACCTCAGATCAGCAGAATGTGCCCCCATGAGACCTCAAATCATCTGAACGTGCCCCCATCAGACCTCAGATCAGCAGAATGTGCCCCCATCAGACCTCAGATCAGCAGAATGTGCCCCCATCAGACCACAGATCAGCAGAATGTTCCCCCATCAGACCACAGATCAGCAGAATGTGCCCCCAACAGACCTCAGATCAGCAGAATGTGCCCCCATCAGACCTCAGATCAGAAGAATGTGCCGCCATCAGATCTCAGATCAGCATAATGTGCCTCCAACAGACCTCAGATCAACAGAATGTGCCCTCATCAGACCTCAGATCAGCAGAATGTTCCCCCATCAGACCTTAGATCATCAGAATGTGCCCCCATCAGACCTCAGATCATCAGAATTTGCACTCATCAGACCTCAGATCAGTGTATTGTGCCCCCATCAGACCTCAGATCGACAGAATGTGCCCCCATCAGAACTCAGATCTGCAGAATGTGCCCCATCAGACCTCAGATCAGCAGAATTTGCACTCATCAGACCTCAGATCATAAAATGTGCCCCCATCAGACCTCAGATCAGCAGAATGTGCCCCCACCAGAACTCAGATCAGCAGAATGTGCCCCATCAGACCTCAGATCAGCAGAATGTTCCCCCATCAGACCTCAGATCAGCAGAATCTGCCCCCATCAGACCTTAGATAAGCAGAATCTGCCCCATCAGACCTCAGATCAGAAGAATGTGCCCCCATCAGACCTCAGATCAGCAAAATGTGCCCCCATCAGACCTCAGATCAGCAGAATGTGCCCCCATCAGAACTCAGATCAGCAGAATGTGCCCCCATCAGACCTCAGATCAGCAGAATGTGCCCCCACCAGACCTCAGATCAGCAGAGTGTACCCCCATCAGACCTCAGATCAGAAAAATGCGCCCAATCAGACCTCAGATAACCAGAATGTGCCTCCATCAGACCTCAGATCAGAAGAATGTGCCCCCATCAGACCTCAGATCAGCAGAATGTGCCCCCATCAGACCTCAGATCAACAGAATGTGCCCCCATCAGACCTCAGATCAGCAGAATGTGCCCCCATGAGACCTCAAATCATCTGAACGTGCCCCCATCAGACCTCAGATCAGCAGAATGTGCCCCCATCAGACCTCAGATCAGCAGAATGTGCCCCCATCAGACCACAGATCAGCAGAATGTTCCCCCATCAGACCACAGATCAGCAGAATGTGCCCCCAACAGACCTCAGATCAGCAGAATGTGCCCCCATCAGACCTCAGATCAGAAGAATGTGCCGCCATCAGATCTCAGATCAGCATAATGTGCCTCCAACAGACCTCAGATCAACAGAATGTGCCCTCATCAGACCTCAGATCAGCAGAATGTTCCCCCATCAGACCTTAGATCATCAGAATGTGCCCCCATCAGACCTCAGATCATCAGAATTTGCACTCATCAGACCTCAGATCAGTGTATTGTGCCCCCATCAGACCTCAGATCGACAGAATGTGCCCCCATCAGAACTCAGATCTGCAGAATGTGCCCCATCAGACCTTAGATCAGCAGAATTTGCACTCATCAGACCTCAGATCATAAAATGTGCCCCCATCAGACCTCAGATCAGCAGAATGTGCCCCCACCAGAACTCAGATCAGCAGAATGTGCCCCATCAGACCTCAGATCAGCAGAATGTTCCCCCATCAGACCTCAGATCAGCAGAATCTGCCCCCATCAGACCTTAGATAAGCAGAATCTGCCCCCATCAGACCTCAGATCAGAAGAATGTGCACTCATCAGACCTCAGATCAGCAGAATGTGCCCCCATCAGACCTCAGATCAGCAGAATGTGCCCCCATCAGACCTCAGATCAGCAGAATGTGCCCCCATCAGACCTCAGATCAGCAGAATGTGCCCCCATCAGACCTCAGATCAGCAGAGTGTACCCCCATCAGACGTAAGATCAGCAGAATGCGCCCCCATCAGACCTAAGATCACAAGAATGTGCCCCTATCAGACCTCAGATCAGCAGAATGTGCCCCCATCAGACCTCAGATCAGCAGAATGTGCCCCCATCAGACCTCAGATCAGCAGAATGTGCCCCCATCAGACCTCAGATTATCAGAGTTCACCCCATCAGACCTCAGATCAGCAGAATGTGCCCCATTAGAACTCAGATCAGCAGAATATGCCCCCATCAGACCTCAGATCAGCAGAATGTTCACCCATCAGACCTCAGATCAGCAGAATGTGCCCCTATCAGACCTCAAATCATCAGAAAGTGCCCTCATCAGACCTCAGATAAGCAGAATGTTCACCCATCGGACCTCAGATCAGCAGAATGTGCCCCATCAGACCTCAGATCAGAAGAATGTGCCCCCATCAGACCTCAGATCAGCAGAATGTGCCCCCAACAGACCTCAGAACAGCAGAATGTGCCCCCATCAGACCTCAGATCAGCAGAATGTGCCCCCATCAGACCTCAGATCAGCAGAATGTGCCTCCATCAGACCTCAGATCAGCAGAATGTGCCCCCATCAGACCTCAGATCAGCAGAATGTGCCCCCATCAGACCTCAGATCAGCAGAGTGTACCCCCATCAGACGTAAGATCAGCAGACTGCGCCCCCATCAGACCTAAGATCACAAGAATGTGCCCCTATCAGACCTCAGATCAGCAGAATGTGCCCCCCATCAGACCTCAGATCAGCAGAATGTGCCCCCATCAGACCTCAGATTATCAGAGTTCGCCCCATCAGACCTCAGATCAGCAGAATGTGCCCCATTAGAACTCAGATCAGCAGAATATGCCCCCATCAGACCTCAGATCAGCAGAATGTTCACCCATCAGACCTCAGATCAGCAGAATGTGCCCCTATAAGACCTCAAATCATTAGAAAGCGCCCTCATCAGACCTCAGATAAGCAGAATGTTCACCCATCAGACCTCAGATCAGCAGAATGTGCCCCATCAGACCTCAGATCAGAAGAATGTGCCCCCATCAGACCTCAGATCAGCAGAATGTGCCCCCAACAGACCTCAGATCAGCAGAATGTGCCCCCCATCAGACCTCAGATCAGCAGAATGCGCCCCCATCAGACCTCAGATCATCAGAATGTGCCCCCATCAGACCTCAGATCATCAGAATTTGCACTCATCAGACCTCAGATCAGCGTATTGTGCCCCCATCAGACCCCAGAACATAAGAATGTGCCCCCATCAGACCTCAGATCAGCAGAATTTGCCCCCATCAGAACTCAGATCAGCAGAATGTGCCCCATCAGACCTCAGATCAGCAGAATGTGCCCCCACCAGACCTCAGATCAGCAGAATGTGCCCCCATCAGACCTCAGATCAGCAGAATGTGCCACCATCAGACCTCAAATAAGCAGAATCTGCCCCCATCAGACCTCAGATCAGCAGAATGTGCCCCCATCAGACCTCAGATCAGCAGAATGTGCCCCCATCAGACCTCAGATCAGCAGAATGTGCCCCCATCAGACCTCAGATCAGCAGAATGCGCCCCCCTCAGACCTAAGATCACAAGAATGTGCCCCTATCAGACCTCAGATCAGCAGAATGTGCCCCCATCAGACCTCAGATCAGCAGAATATGCCCCCATCAGACCTCAGATCAGCAGAATGTGCCCCCATCAAACCTCAGATCAGCAGAATGCGCCCCCATTAGACCTCAGATCAGCAGAATGTGCCCAATTAGACCTCAGATCAGCAGAATATGCCCCCATCAGACCTCAGATCAGCAGAATGTGCCCCCATCAGACCTCAGATCAGAAGAATGTGCCCCCATCAGACCTCAGATCAGCAGAATGTTCCCCCATCAGACCTCAGATCATCAGAATGTGCCCTTATCAGACATCAGATCAGCGTATTGTGCCCCCATCAGACCTCAGATCAGCAGAATGTGCCCACATCAGACCTCAGATCAGCAGAATGTGCCTCCAACAGATCTCAGATTAACAGAATGTGCCCCCATCAGACCTCAGATCAGCGTATTGTGCCCCCATCAGACCTTAGATCCGCAGAATGTGCCCCCATCAGACCTCAGATCAAAAGAATGTGCCCCCATCCGACCTCAGATCAGCAGAATGTGCCCCCATTAGAACTCAGATCAGCAGAATGTGCCCCCATCAGAACTCAGATCAGCAGAATATGCCCCCATCAGACCTCAGATCAGCATAATGTGCCTCCAACAGACCTCAGATCAACAGAATGTGCCCCCATCAGACCTCAGATTATCAGAATCTGCCTCCAACAGACCTCAAATCAACAGAATGTGCCCCCATCAGACCTCAGATCAGTGTATTGTGCCCCCATCAGACCTCAGATCAGCAGAATGTGCCTCCAACAGACCTCAGATCAGCATAATGTGCCCCCATCAGACCTCAGATCAGCGTATTGTGCCCCCATCAGACCTCAGATCAGCGTATTGTGCCCCCATCAGACCTCAGATCAGCGTATTGTGCCCCCATCAGACCCCAGATCAGCAGAATGTGCCCCCATCAGACCTCAGATCAGCCCTCCCAGCCACATAAGGTTAAAATAAAAACCTTTCTTACCTGTCCTGCGCTGTGGCTGCCCTCCATTCCGGCGCTCCACTTTCTTCGCAGCGTCAGGTCATAGTGCGCGCCGGCCAGGGAAGAGAGTGGAGCGCCGGACCATAAGGGCAGCCGCAGGACAGTGGGCCCCCCAGAGGCACTGCCCCCCCCTCCGGTAGCTACGCCTCTGCCCTTATGTATGCCGCTAATTAAAATAGTAATCTTTTATTGCTTAAACACCAAAATATAGCCAAACCATATGCTGTTTAATTTTTCCACTCCAGTCTCTCTTTTAAAGGAAACTTTTTTTGACTCCCTAAAAGTAATTGTCATCCTTCAGTCATTACTACTTTACTTTCATATACTTCAGTCATGTGGATTTCTGTGCTGCCAGGAAATTAGCTTAAAGTGGAGAAATTTGATCCTTCAATATCTACTCTAGTGATTGCAATGAAGACACCATAAGTGAACCAACTGACTTTAAATCTGAGAAATCAAGACCTTGAACATTTGGTTTCACATTAATTTTGATGGGCACCTCCTCCCCACAAAGCACCAATTACAGAACATTTCAAATAACACCAATTAACCTACCAGTATTTTTATTAAAGTGTGAGAGGAAGCTGAAGTACCTGGAAACCCATTCAACAGCACAAGCAATGTACAAAGTTGGACTCAAAACCAGGACCCCAGTGTTGCAAAGCAACAGTGCTAACCACTGAGCCACCATAATGTTGCTTAGGACATAACACCATGAAAAGGGTAGAGAGATACCATTTTATCAGCCTTTATCCATCTGTTTGCTTTCTCCTTCTATTGTAGATTGTAAGCTCTTGTGGGCAGGTTCCTCTCTCCTTGTGTGCCAGTCTGTTAATAATTTAGTCAAGTTTATTGTACTTGTTTTTATATTACAGACACTTTCATATGTACAGAGCGCTGAAGGCACTGGTGCTTTAAAACAAATAATATGTTGTGTATACTAATGTAGACCTCATTGAGCAGAAACAATTTGACCATAAAATTACTTTAATACATGAGAAAGTAATGTAAGTCAGGAATACTGAGAGCATTTTTTATATCTAAAACCAATTAGTTTAGTGCAAGTCTAGGATATTCTCATTCAGTTATGCTACAGTATATAATGAATGTAGGCAGCTGAAATACGTGTAAATGGATGTATCTAACACAGTATACAATTTTCAGCTTACTAATGGTCCCTGTACAACCCCTCTCCCTCCCTAAAATGAAAGAAGCAGGACCTAAATTCTTCTTAAAGGGCATTTGTCAGCAGATTTGTACCTATGAAAATAGCTGAACTGTTCAATGTGTACTTGGCAGCTAAAGGAATCTGTGTTGGTCCCATGTTCATATGTACCCATATTGCTGAGAAAAATGAAGTTTTAATATATCCAAATGAGCCTCTAGGAGCAATGGGGGCATTGCTGTTACTCCTAGAGGCTCAGCTCTCTGTGCAAGTGCTGCGCCCTGTGCACTTTGATTGGCAGTGTAAAAGTGATCATGCCTGGGCCTGATTTCTCCAATAGCCTTGAGCTATGCCGTGCGCTTAACTATCCGGCACAGGCGCAGTTCTGTATTGCAAACCTATTTCCTGTACTGCACATGCGCCAGATGCTGAAGTACACAGTGCGACTTTAGGAGAAGTCAGAGCCAGGCATGATCACGTTTACACTGTCTGGCCCTGTTGATCAATAGGCAGACGGAGTGGAAGTTGCAGAGAGAGCTGAGCCTCTAGATGTAATGGCAACACTACTGTTGCTCCTAGAGGCTCATTTGCATATATTACAACTTGTCTCAGCAATACAGGTACATGTGAACATGAGACCAACACAGAGGCCTTCAGCTGCCAAGCGCACATGCAACAGGTAAGACAGTTTGATAGCTACAAATCTGTTGAAAGATGCCCTTTAATTCTTTTTTAATTAATTTATACAGCAGCACCAATTTATTCCACAATGCTGTATATGGATTATAATCACTAACCTGTCTTCACTGGGGCTCTCAATCTAAATTCCACGTTAAACTTTCAGTATGTTTTAGGAGTACAGGAGGAAACACATACAAAAAAAGGAGGAACATAGTAACCATTGGTGGGGATCAAACACAATACCCAGTTCTAACCACGGAGCCACAATGCTGCTTTGCCATCATGCTACTCTGTTAATATGGCATTATCTTCCTTCTTTTCTTGACTTTCACTTTTTATTTTGCCACAAGCCGAAATGAAGGAATTGGTTCAGTTTGTGACACATAAATCATGTAAGTTACAGGAATCACTTTAATAGAATAAAAAACTGTTATGGCATTGGTCCATGCCCTCCACTCCTGTGTGGGGACACAATTGCCACTCTGTTCACCCGATCTGGCAATTTTTGAGTCCTGGTAGCTCAGACCCACCAACAATCCTACTCTCTTATCTAGTGGCCCAGCCACCAGAGTACTGCTGTAGGCATTCCTCTCCTCCGCACAGGCTGTCTCTGCTGTGCCCTCACAAGCACCCTAATGTTCCCCAGCCTGACCACGTAGGGGTACGTAAGGCATCTTCACCCATGGGAAAGTGCCTGAGCAATAGGTTTTAGTTCACTAGTTTTCTACAAAGGTGTGCCATAACTTGTTTGCCTTTTCCATGTATTAAGTATTTGACCCATCGCTGCCTGATCTGACCTCTCCGTATGGACCATGAGCTATCTGCCCTCACCTCTAGGTCTGTTTATCATATCACATAAACTCTGCCTTCCCTGACCTCAGCCTGTAGCCTGACCTCTTGGTGCTCTGCACCAGTGTCTCTTGACCCCTGTGGTTCAGCTGTCTCTTGAAGAAAGAACTACACCAAAAGCTAGTGGCCTGGTGGTTCTTCTGCAGTAGAGTCCAAATCCCTGTACCAGGTTTAAAGGGTGAAGAATAGGGGGCCATTTGGATAACGTCCTTCGGAGTAGTCCCAAGCCAAATCTGGGGATCCACTTGGTAGCAAAAAATAGTTACAAAAAAATTTACAGATATGAATACAGTGCTGAAACATATTCATATTATGCTGGTTTCACATATATCAGTTGTGTCAGGCCATTTGTTTTATTTCTGAGTTATGCAATGTTATCAATCTTACTCCCAAACAGGCTTCAGCCTCTCAACTAAGTGGTTGCTCCCACTCCAAGCTGTCTTAGGCATGTGGTTGCTAGGCAACCTGCAGCACCCACCTCTCATCTTCCTGCTAGGGAGCTTTGTTCTGGTTCTTCTGCATAGTGACAATGGGTTGCCAAGACAGTCAGTGACTGAAGATAACGTCACTGGAGGTCTATTTAAAGGTTTATCCTGCCTCCGGATGCCACTTGATGATAGGTTTTTCACTAGCAGTTTATTTACTGGTGTTTGGCATTTTCCTGACTTTTCACCCTTGTTGCTGACCTTGGATTTGCTACTAATGTTCATCTTTTTTTCACTCTGGATTTCTGCATGAAACGTATTGCTCCACACAGTATTGACTTTGGCTTATTCTAGATTAGGCTCACTTTCCTAGTCCTTGCTACGAGTATTTCGGCTGACTGCCTGTTGCCAACTCCTGCCAGACTACTCGCCATTCTACCAATATCACTATGCTATTGCTGCCAATCCTATGCTACTGGAGGAGTTTAAATCTGAGATCCCTACAGCAAAGACCAAATTCCTATAGACGGTTTAAGGTAAAAGCCAGGGAATCCCTTAGAATCTTCACCCTGGTTTAGCCAGGACAAATTGTATTGCTACAGGTCCCCTGCTGCTAGCTTTAGCAAAACGCAAAACTGATGGTAAAGTTGTATAGTGTACTATGTGTACTAGTCTAGCATCCAAGTCCAACAGTATCTGTCTTGCATTAGAGAGATTCATGATGAGGAGGCTTAAAGAGGTTCTCTGGGAATTAAGAAAATGAAAATACTTAAATATTACTTTATTATAAATATATTCCCAAATACCTTTCATTAGTTATAATGGCTCAATTTGTCTGGGGAGCAATGATTAAGAGAAATAAAATGGCCGCCGTCCTATTAGTACACACAAAACCTGTCCTAATCACACAGGAGAACAAGGTACTTCACAACACTGAGGTAAATAGCTGCCTCATCCTCCTCTGTGCTCTGCTTGTCAGGGATTATGATTCTGAATACAGCTGATAAGATCTTTAGCTGAATCTCTGAAGGAATGGAGTTCATGAGGAGAGATGAAGTAGAGGACAGGACAGGATTTGTGTGTACTAATAGGACGGCGGCCATTTTATTTCTCCTAATGATTGCTCCCTAGACAAAACGAGCCATTATAGCTAATGAAAGGAATGTGGAAATATATTTATAATAAAGTAATATTTAAGTATTTTCATTTTCTTAATTCCCGGAGAACCCCTTTAAGGCAGAAATTTGTGAAGAGGACCTAAATATGCCAATACTGTAAGTTCACTGGTGGGGGTGCCGCTGAACCACTTTGAAAATTCATCACAAGTCTACAAAATTAGTCATTTTGTGGAACTGAGCATGCCTTCCAGGGGCAGATTGACCATAGACCTTACAGGGAAATTTCCCGGGTGGGACGATGCCTAGAGGGCCGCCCAAGCCCTCCCCTCTGCCACGACCCACATGCCCTTCTGAATTCAACTGCTCTGCCCTACACCTCGTCTCTTAACCCCTTCCCGACCAGCCCCGTACATGTACGGCAATACAAAAGTATTGTAATGCATTGTAAAGGGGATCAGAGACCCAAAAGTTAAAAAAAAGTGTGGTAAAAAAGTGAAAAAAGTTTTTAAAAAAAGTTTAAAAAATAAATAAATAAAAGTTTCAATTAAAAAAAAACATTTTCCCAAAATAAAGTTAAAAAAAATTGTAAAAAAAAGGGAAAAAAAGAAAAGTAGACATATTACGTATCGCAGCGTCCGTATCGACCGGCTCTATAAAAATATCACATGATCCACCCCGCCAGGTGAACGCAGTAGAAAAAAAGTGTAATAGCAGGCGAACAAAAAGGTGTGTTTACCCCAAAATGGTACCAATCAAACCATCATCTTGTCCTGCAAAAAATGAGACCCTACCTAAGACAATCGCCCAAAAAATAAAAAAAATATGGCTCTCAGAAAATGGCAATACAAAAAAGATTTTATTTTGTTCAAAAATGCATCTAATGTGTAAAACTTACCAAAAAAAAAAATGGTAGACATATTGGGTATCGCCACGTCCAAAACAACCTGCTCTATAAAAATATTACATGAGATGGCCCCCCAGGTGAATGCAGTAAAAAAAATGTTTTAAAAACTATGCCAAAACAGCCATTTTTTCTCCTCTTGCCTCACAAAAAGAGTAATACCACGTGATCAAAAAAGCGTGTGTACCCTAAAATGGTACCAATCAAACCACCATCTCGTCCGGCACAAAATGAGACTCTACTTAAGGCAATCGGCCGAAAAATAAAAAAAATATGGCTCTCTGAAAATGGCAGCACAAAAATAAGATTTAATTCTGTTCAAAAATGCATCTAATGTGTAAAACTTAACAAAAATAAAAATGTTAGACTTATTGGGTATCGCCGCATCCATAACAACCTGCTATATAAAAATATCACATTATATTCCCCCTCGGGTAAACGCTGTAAAAAATTTAAAAAAAAACTATGACAAAACAGCCATTTATTGGTCACCTACTCTCACAAAAAGTGTAATAGCAGGTGATTAGAGATGAGCGAGCATACTCGTCCGAGCATTTGTCTGGGTCGCAGACTAAATAGCCACCGTTAACAGGGTGTCAGTCAGTTCTACCATATTTCCTGCACGTCACGTTCCCAAAAAAACAAAATATAAAAAAAAAAAATATTTTTTCAGTTGTTTTAGCTCAGTGATACAAATCCATTTTACTCAGCTGCATGTAACCTTTCTGTGTGTCACAGTTCAGCACATTCGCTCCCATCCGTATATACTGTCCAGGTGACACTTTCTGTACGTCACACAATACAACCAAGTCATTTGCTACCAATATCATCTACAGCTTGATCCAGAAAACTCTCTGTGCGACATTTGTCTGGGTCGCAGACTAAATAGCCACCGTTAACAGGGTGTCAGTCAGTTCTACCATATTTCCTGCACATCACGTTCCCAAAAAAACAAAATATAAAAAGAAAAATACGTTTTTCAGTTGTTTTAGCTCAGTGATACAAATCCATTTTACTCAGCTGCGTGTAACCTTTCTGTGTGTCACAGTTCAGCACACTCGCTCCGATCCGTATATACTGTCCAGGCGACACTTTCTGTACGTCACAGAATACAACCAAGTCATTTGCTACCAATAACATCTACAGCTTGATCCAGAATACTCTCTGTGCGACATTTGTCTGGGTCGCAGTATAAATAGCCACTGTTAACAGGGTGTCAGTCAGTCCTACCATAGTTCCTGCACGTTACGTTCCCAAAAAACAAAATTGTAAAAAAAATATAAAAAAATAAATATATAAAAAAAAAAATATTTTTTCAGTTGTTTTAGCTCAGTGATACAAATCCATTTTACTCAGCTGCGTGTAACCTTTCTGTGTGTCACAGTTCAGTACACTAGCTCCCATCCGTATATACTGTCCAGGTGACACTTTCTGTACGTCACACAATACAACCAAGTCATTTGCTACCAATATCATCTACCGCTTGATCCAGAAAACTCTCTGTGCGACATTTGTCTGGGTCGCAGACTAAATAGCCACCGTTAAGATGGTGTCAGTCAGTTCTACCATATTTCCTGCACGTCACGTTCCCAAAAAAACAAAATTAAAAAAAATATATTTTTTTTTTCAGTTGTTTTAGCTCAGTGATAAAAATCCATTTTACTCAACTGCGTGTAACCTTTCTGTGTGTCACAGTTCAGTACACTAGCTCCCATCCGTATATACTGTCCAGGTGACACTTTCTGTACGTCACACAATACAACCAAGTCATTTGCTACCAATATCATCTACCGCTTGATCCAGAAAACTCTCTGTGCGACATTTTTCTGGGTCGCAGACTAAATAGCCACCGTTAAGAGGGTGTCAGTCAGTTCTACCATAGTTCCTGCACGTCACATACCCAAAAAAACAAAATATAAAAAAAAAAAAAAAATTTTTTCAGTTGTTTTAGCTCAGTGATACAAATCCATTTTACTCAGCTGCGTGTAACCTTTCTGTGTGTCACAGTTCAGTACACTAGCTCCCATCCGTATATACTGTCCAGGTGACACTTTCTGTACGTCACACAATACAACCAAGTCATTTGCTACCAATATCATCTACCGCTTGATCCAGAAAACTCTCTGTGCGACATTTGTCTGGGTCGCAGACTAAATAGCCACCGTTAAGATGGTGTCAGTCAGTTCTACCATATTTCCTGCACGTCACATACCCAAAAAAACAAAATAAAAAAAAAAAAATTTTTTTTCAGTTGTTTTAGCTCAGTGATACAAATCCATTTTACTCAGCTGCGTATAACCTTTCTGTGTGTCACAGTTCAGCACACTCGCTCCAATCCGTATAATCTGTCCAAGTGACACTTTCTGTACGTCACTTAATTCTACCGGACTTAATTTTTTTTTTTTTTATCATACACCTATATACAAAAAATGTTGAACCCCAGGGCTAAGGGTCGAGGGCGAGGGCATGGGCGTGGGCATTGAATTACTGCAGGGGGAAGAGGCCGTGGTCCTGGGCAGGGTGAGACAGTACCTGCTGATGAAGGAGCAGGGGAACGCCGCAGAGCTACACTCCCTAGCTTCATGTCTCAACTTACAGGGACACGTGGTAGAGGACTGTTGAAACCACAACAGTGCGAACAGCTGATCTCGTGGATTGCGGACAATGCTTCAAGTAATTTGTCCACCAGTCAGTCTTCCACGCAGTCCACCCACGTTACCCAAGGGAGCACTCCTATGGCTCCTCCACCTCAATCTCCTTCCCCCCAGTCTGCCCCCTCCCAGGAAAATTTGGAATGCGATCCGGCATACTCTCAGGAACTGTTTTCTGGACCCTTCCCAGAGTCACAAACCACTTCTCAGGTTGCTGCTGACCTCGTTCCCGATGCCCAAGTTTTCCAACTGTCGCAGTCTGTGGGTGATGATGATGATGATGACAATGTTGACTTAGTGGAAGAAGTTTGTAAAGAGGTGTCGGACGATGAGGAGACACGGTTGTCAGACAGTGGTGAAGTTGTTGTTAGAGGAGGAATTCCGAGGAGGGAGCAGACTGAGGAATCGGAGGATGACGAGGTGACTGACCCAAGCTGGGTTGATATGCCGAGTGAAGACAGTGCTTCTGAGGCGGAGGTGAGTGCTGCACCAGAACAGGTTGTAAGAGGCAGTGGTGTGGCCAGAGGGAGAAGCAGGGCCACAGCTGGTGCATCATCAGCAACATTTTCACGTAGTGAAGCTGCCGTGGCGAGGCCTAGATGTTCGCAAGTCTGGAGGTTCTTTAAAGAAAGTGAGGATGACCGACGGACTGTGGTGTGCAACCTGTGCCACACCAGGATCAGCAGGGGTGCCACCACTACTAGCCTAACCACCACCAGCATGCGCAGGCATATGAGTGCTAAACACCCCAATCAATGGAACCAAGGCCGTTCACCACCTCCTGCGGGTCACACCACTGCTCCTTCCCCTGTGTCACTCGCTGCCTCTGCTAGTCAACCCCCCGCGTCACTCGCTGCCTCTGCTAGTCAACCCCCTGCCCAGGACCCCGGCACGAGCGCCTCTCGCTGGAAAACCACACTTTCGCCTCCACGATCCTCCACAGTGTCCACCAACGTGTCCCAGCGCAGCGTTCAGCTGTCTTTACAGCAGACGCTAGAGCGCAAGAGGAAATAAAATTCCACCCACCCACATGCCCAAGCCCTCAACGTCCACATCTCCAAATTGCTTAGCCTGGAGATGCTGCCCTATAGGCTGGTAGAGACCGAGGCCTTTCGAAATCTCATGGCGGTGGCTGCCCCTCGGTATTCCGTCCCCAGCCGCCACTATTTTTCCCGATGTGCCGTCCCATCCCTACACCAGCACGTGTCACAGAACATCATCCGTGCCCTGACCAACGCAGTTAGTGATAAGGTCCACCTAACCACGGACACGTGGACAAGTGCTGCCGGGCAGGGACACTATATCTCACTGACGGCACATTGGGTTAACTTGGTGGAGGCTGGGACCGAGACTGACCCTGGGGCCGCTCATGTACTGCCCACACCGAGGATTGCGGGGCCTACCTCGGTTACGGTCTCTTAGACGTACTATGCCTCCTCCTCCTCCGACCCCTCCTCCTCCTCCACCGAATTACCATCCGTGGGCACGGCGCCTTCAGTCGGTAGCTCTAGGCGCAGCAGAAGTGCCGTGGGTAAGCGCCAGCAGGCGGTGCTCAAACTTCTGAGCTTAGGTGACAAAAGGCACACCGCCCAAGAGCTGTTGCAGGGCATCACGGCACAGACCGATGTGTGGCTGGCACCGCTGAACCTCAAGCCAGGCATGGTTGTGTGTGACAACGGGCGTAACCTGGTGGCGGCTCTGCAACTCGGCAGACTGACACATGTGCCATGCCTAGCCCACGTGTTCAACGGTTCCTCAAGACATACCCCAATCTGTCTGATTTGCTCACCAAGGTGCGCCGCATCTGTGCGCATTTCCGCAAGTCGACCACAGATGTTGCCACTCTCAGGGCAGCGCAGCGCCGCCTACAACTGCCCGCTCACCGACTGTTGTGCGACATGCCCACGAGATGGAATTCCACATTAAACATGTTATCCAGAGTTTACCAGCAGCGCAGAGCGATTGTAGACTGCCAGATGTCATCTTCCACCAGAACTGGTAGTCAGGTCTCTCAGATTCCTCAAGTCTACAATGAGGAGTGGACGTGGATGTCTGATATCTGCCAGGTGTTGAGCAACTTTGCGGAGTCAACACAGATGGTCAGCGGCGATGCCGCTATTATCAGCCTCACCATCCCGCTGCTTTGCCTGTTGAAAAAAATCACTGCTCAGCATCAAGTCGGATGCTTTGCGCTTGTGGGGGGTGAGTAGCGTACTTTTCTTGTGGATACTGGTGCAGCCCGAAGTGTTCTTCGACACACAGATATACCTGATCCTAATTCTGTGGATGATGCATCATCCGTTTCATGTGTGGGCATTGATGGTAGGTGTAGGTCATCACCCCTCACCAAACCACTCACTGTAGCCCTAGGACCACAGCCTTCCTCTTCCATGTTGTCCAGATTTGTAGTCTCTTCTACCTGTCCACTGAATCTGCTGGGAGCTGACCTACTACAGAAAATGGGGGCAATCATTCAGTTCCACCCTGATGGTACAGTGACACTGTCTACACCCCTGCAGCCTGAGGAAGCAGTTCTCATTGCTGCTTCCATTTCCCAAGAGCTCCCTACCCCGTCCTTCAGGGGAGTACCCCAGTCAGTGGAAGCACAGATTCCTCAGCACTTGTGGTCAAAAGGACCTCAGGACATTGGCCGGTTGCGTGTGCAACCCATCATGGTGCACCTGAAGCCTGGGGCAGTCTTGCCCCGGAAACCTCAGTATCCACTGTCCATAGCTCAGATGGATGCTGTCACTCAGCAGCTCTCGGAGTATCTTCGAGTGGGGGCCATTGTACCCACTACCTCCCCCTGCAACACTCCACTGTTCCCAATCAAGAAAAAAGGGAAGAAGGGGCAACCAGCTACCTACAGGATGGTCCATGACCTCAGGGCTGTCAACGAAGCCACCATCCTAGAGACTCCAGTGGTACCTAATCCACACACCCTCTTATCTCTGATTCCGGCTGATACTCGAAGGTACACTGTGATAGATCTGGCCAATGCCTTCTTTTCTGTTCCTTTACATCCAGACTGCCAGTATTTGTTTGCTTTCACTCACGCTGGTTCCCAGTACACATGGACAGTGATGCCTCAAGGAGCTCAAAACAGTCCCTCTCAGTTCAGCAAAGCTATGTCATCTATCCTGGATGAATGGAAACTGCAACACACAGATGTAGTCCTCCTGCAGTATGTGGATGATCTGTTGGTGTGCGCAAAATCTTGGGACTTGTGCCACCAGGCCTCTGTCTCTCTCTTGTTCTTTCTGGCTGATCAAGGATGCAAAGTGTCTAAGGACAAAGTCCAGTGGTGTGAACTCAAGGTTACATTCCTCGGCCACTGTCTGAGCCCAGGAGCCAAGCACAACTGAGGACTGGAAAAAAGCCATCCTTGACATTGCAGAGCCTACCACTCCCCGCCAGCTTCAAACATTTTTGGGCCTAGTCTCGTACTGTAGGCCTTGGATCTTGGATGCCTCCATCTTGATGCAACCCTTGTATGACTGTATCACGAACTCTCCGTTTCACCTCACCCAGGAGGCCAAAGAGTCATTTTCACAGCTCAAGACTGCAGTGTCCTCTTTGCCGGCCCTCGGTATTCCAAACTACGATCTCTCTTTTCGACTGTATGTGATGGAGAGAGAAGGCCATGCAACGGGAGTCCTCACCCAGAGTCAAGGAGGCCGAAATAGACCTTTAGGTTATTACTCTGCCCGTTTGGATCCAGTAGCCAGAGGCTCTCCTTCATGCATCAGAGCCATACATGCCTGTCATCTGCTACTGGACAAGACCTCTGAAATTGTTTTGGGACATCCCCTGCAAGTCTTGGCGCCTCATGATATCTCTGCCATTCTACAGCAAACACAGCCCAAGCATCTCTCAGCTGCCTGTCATCTTCGCATGCAGTGTTCACTACTGCTGCCTGACACAGTCACAATCTCCAGGTGTCATGTCCTCAACCCTGCATCACTTCTCCACTTTCCTCAAGGGGGGATGGAAGAAGGAGCACATGAAGGTGCAGAAGAAGGATATGAAAATGAAGAAGACCCTGATGTGTCAGAAGATCATCATGACTGCTTGGAGCTCATCAAGCAAGAAACTGAACCACTGGCTAACATTTCGGAGACTCTTTTACCGGACCCCCAGCTCTCACTCTTTGTGGATGGGTCCAGGTTTGCTGATGATCAGGGAAGATATCACACTGGGTTTGTGGTGACCTCTTCACATGAGGTTATCAAGGCTCAAGCCTTACCACCAGATATGTCTGCACAGGAGGCAGAACTTATAGCCCTTACAGAGGCGTGCAAACTCTCCAAGGACACCACTGCAAACATCTACACGGACTCAAGATATGCCTTTGGAGTGGCCCATGATTTTGGACCCATATGGAAAAGCAGGAACTTCATTACTGCGAATGGCACTCCTATCAAGAATGCAAAATCAGTAGATGAGCTAATGGAGGCTCTAGCCCTCCCCAAACAAGTTGCCATACTGAAGGTGAAAGCTCACACTAAGGCAGACACCCAAGAGTCAAAGGGTAACGCGCTGGCAGATGAAGCAGCAAAAAAGGCAGCAATGGAGGAAAGAGAAGAAGTGATGACTCTGGTGGTGCAAACCAGATCCAAAGCTGCAGAAGGTGAATCTGCAGCCTGCCTGTCCTCCATACCCAAGGAAAGACTCAAAGACATGCAAGAGAAAGCATCAGAGGAAGAAAAAAGAGTATGGAGTGAAAAAGGAGCAAACATGGGGAGTGACACAGGCTGGATATGGAAGAAAGGACATCTACTCTGTTTACCAAGAAGCCTATATCCTGTGGTGGCGTCTTGGGCCCATGGGCCGACACATCAGAATAAGAATGCCATGAACAATCTGATATCCTCCATCTGGCTTGAGCCTGGCATATCCATGTTCATGGCCAGGCACGTCAGCAGCTGTCTAATCTGTGCCAGCTGCAATCCTGGGAAAATGGAAAAAGTTCCAGTAAAGTGTTCACCAAAACCTCTCTACCCTTTTCAAAGGATCCAGGTTGACCACATACAGCTGCCGCCTGCACAGGGGTTCCAGTATGCCCTAGTGGTCATAGACATGTTCTCTGGATGGCCTGAAGCCTACCCTGTTAAGAATCTGACTGCCAAGACTACTGCCAAAAAACTACTGAATGAAATAGTCTGCAGATACGGGGTACCTGAAACCATAGAGAGTGACCAAGGAACAGCTTTCACTGCGGATGTGGCCCGAGAGATCTGGGAGGCCCTGGGGACCCAGCTAGCCTTCCATACGCCATACAGACCGCAAAGCTCAGGAAAAGTCGAAAGAATGAACGCAACACTAAAGCTGAAGATGCTGAAGATGGCCCAGGAAACTGGGAAGCCGTGGCCAGAAAGTCTGCCCATAGCTCTGTTCAGTGTGAGACACACCCCGAGGGGTAAAGAGAAACTGTCCCCCTTTGAAATACTGTTTGGTTGTGCCCCTAAACTAGGCCAGTATTTCCCCGGACAGTTAGCCTTGCAACATGATTGCTTGTCTTCTTATGTTTCTGCTCTGTGTACACATCTCACTGATCTACATTCTCGAGTTTTCTCTTCCCTTCCAGACCCAGAGAGTATCCCTGGCACACACAACCTGCAACCAGGAGACTGGGTGATGGTGAAGAAACACGTCAGAAAAGCTCTAGAACCTCGATTTGAAGGTCCATTCCAGGTTCTGCTGACGTCTCCCACCTCTGTGAAACTCGAGACAAAGAAAACGTGGATCCACGCCTCCCACTGCAAGCGAGTGAAGTTCCCCCTGGTAGAAGAGAGACCAGAGGTGGACCCATCACAATGATATCCTTTATTGTGATCTTAGCAGTGGGGGGGGGCACTAGGGGAAAAATGTGGAGAGACAATATTTACTCTTTGGTTTAATGCTACAGCATCAATGCAGATATTTGAATTTGATTGTTGCAGTGTAGGTTGTTGTCCCTCTTGGAGTACACCTCAGGAAGATGCACAGTACTACTTGTGTGTTACAAGATCAGGGAATGAATGGTGCCACAGCTGGCATGATGTGTTGGTAAACACAGGGCCTGACTGGGGATACTGTCCCAAAGAAGGACAGGAACGGGTAGACAGGCAGGGCCTTTCCCTTTCCAGCAGAATAACATTGGCAGTAAAAGGAAACTGTCTCCCAACTCAGTTCACAAAAAGCAGGTGTCAAACTCTCATACTGACCGTGACAAACCCCCAACCTACTGACATGGGTTTATATGTTTTGGGAAGGTATACCCCACATGGGTCCCAAATGCCTCTTTTCCAACTGTACTGGAAAAGTTTTGAAAACAAGCCTAAACCATTTGTGACCACTCCTTCCCCTGATGGCATTAACCCTTTGTTACCTTCACAGTATGACCTGATGGCTAGGGCTCCTTATACCATGCAGGAGACACTGGCTGTGGAGACAGGATTTTCAGATTACAACTTGTGGTTGGAATGGGCCAGATATATAGCTTCCCAGATGAACCGCACTGGATGCATTACTTGTGCCCCTGCCAGACCACATTTGGGGACCGTGCCCCTTCCTTTAGGTCCTGATCATTTCTCCTGTTTCCTGAGTATATATGTCAATCAAACGGTCAATGACACTGCCTGTCAAACCAGGAAGGGCCTCTACCGGTTTCTAGAGAAAGCCCCGGGCCCTGGAGAGGGGATCACCATTTACAAAGGAAGCTACACATGTTTTCAGGTAGAGACAAAGGGGGGAAAGGACATGGGAAAGTTCCCTGAAGGATACTGTGGTAAGGTCATAAATACCACAGGGACAGATTATCAGAACTACCTTATAAATCAGTCACAAGCTCTGGGGGATGTGGTATGGTTGTGTGCTGACATGAAGTTGAGGGCAAGGATGGAAGCAGTATGGCATAGCCAGTGTGCCCTGGCTCATACTCATGCCCTTCCGTATCTTTGATCCCCCAGACTGGGAACTGACTCTTGACCGTCTCCGGAACCTCCACAAACAGTCCTGGGAAGATCAGGTGATCCTCTCTAGGGGAAAAAGGGAGTCAAAACCAGCTGGGAGTTTGGACGCACATGTATACATAGATGCAATAGGCGTCCCAAGGGGAGTCCCCAATGAGTTCAAAGCAAGGAATCAAGTAGCTGCGGGATTTGAGTCGATTATTCCCACTATCACTATTAACAAAAATGTGGATTGGATTAATTACATCTATTATAATCAGCAGAGATTTGTGAACTACTCCAGAGATGCCCTGAAAGGGATTGTGGAACAGTTGGGTCCTACAAGTATCATGGCATTCCAGAACAGAATGGCATTGGACATGCTCCTGGCAGAGAAAGGTGGAGTATGTAAGATGATAGGAGATACCTGTTGTACTCTTATTCCAGATAACCTGGGACCAGATGGCCAAGTGATGAATGCTCTAAAGGGACTCACATCTTTATCTGAAGAGTTGAAAAGAAACTCAGGCATTACTGATCCATGGGATGCCTGGTTTGACTGGCTGAAGGACTGGAGAAAATCTCTTGCTCAGTTAGGAGTTGTCATCTTGATAATCTTAATAATGCTTGCTCTAACTGTTTGTTGTGTAATCCCTTGTGCCAGGAAACTGTTGGCAAAAGCAGTGGAGAATTCCATCCCTGAGATGATCATGACTGAACCATATGATGACATCGGGAAGGAGATTCGTGTGCCCTTGGATGACATCAGCCCTCCCTCAACTACAGTTCTGTGAGGCGGGAGTGAAGATTCCTTGGGACCCTGTATTTCAATGGTCAATGAGCCTGACAACTAACCTTAAAGACAATATGTCTAGCTTTAGCACATGTTCACATAATCCGCACTTAGCTTTAACACGTATTTACACATTCTTTGCTTAAAATTAGCTTAGTGTGAGTGGTCCTGTGTGCCCGGAGGGTTCCTGAACCAGAGCGGATGAAGAAGAAGACCACCAGATGGATGTCAGCGAAGAAGTCCCCCACGCAGTTCCAGTGAAACCTGTGTTAAGGTCAGAGTTAGAATCTGACTTCCCTTTGTGCAAGTCCACTAAGAGGGAGTCTATCTATTAGTGATAGATTGTCTCCTAACTGGTGAAAAGGACGAAGGCACAATGGGACAGATTGTTAGGTCCATCTAGATCAGGGACAGACAACACTGTGCTTTAAATGGCTTCAAAGGGGGGACTGTTATGGATATGAAGACTGAAGATGTGAAGCCATTACAAGATGGCGCTGGCTCCGGGACCACTCCTGCTCTTATCTGTAGTTTACATTCTTTAGTAGAACTAGATGCGCAGAAGTGAAACTTTATTTTGCATTACTAACCAATTATATATTCACTAACCCTCAGGAGAGATTTCCCCCCTCCCTGGGGTATATAACCTTTGTAACCCCCCTTAATAAACGAGAACCTCTTTGACCCTACAAGGTGTCAGTGTTGTTTCTTCCATGCATGTAAAATCCTAGGATTACTTTAATTTGGAGCAGAGAAACAAACTTTGTGGCTCCCTTTGTGAGCCATCCTTATCAAAACGGTGGAAGAAGATACGTCGCTTGATAGCCAGAGCACCCTCCGGTCTGTTTCTCAGCGTGTATAGGAGGAGAGGGATGAAGATGAGGAGGAAGAGGAGGAGAATGTCGGCGAGACAGTAGAGGGTACCAGTGCTCAGTCCTTAACTCTTGAGCGTGTATGGGCTGAAGAGGAGGACTTGGAGGAGGAGGAAGAGGAGGAAATGGAGAGTCAGGTCAGTGAGGAGAGAGAATTCTTGCGTGTTGGGACTCTGGCGCACATGGCAGACTTCATGTTAGGCTGCCTATCCCTTGACCCTCGCGTTAGAAGAATTTTTTCCAACACCGATTACTGGGTGTTCACTCTCCTGGACCCACGGTACAAGCAGAACCTTTCCACTCTCATCCCTGCAGAGGAAAGGAGAATGAGAGTGAATAGGTATCAACAGGCCCTGGTGCACAAGCTGAAACAATTCTTCCCATCTGACGCCGCTAGCGGCAGAGGGCATGGTTCTGTGGGCCAAGTAGCGGGGGAGAGGAGGCGAGCAGGCAGCTTGTCCAGCACTGGCAGGGGAACGCTCTCCAAGGCCTTTGCCAGTTTTATGTCACCCCAGCAAGACACTGTCACCTGTCCCCAGTCTAGGCAGAGTAGGGGGAGCTGTACAGAAAGATGGTGAGGGAGTACCTAGCTGACCATACCAACGTCCGTAGCGATCACTCTGCTCCATACAACTACTGGGTTTCAAAGCTGGACACGTGGCCTGAACTGGCGCTGTACGCCTTGGAGGTGCTGGCCTGCCCTGCCGCTAGCGTGCTGTCAGAGCGGGTATTCAGTGCAGCTGGTGGCGTCATCACCGATAAGCGTACACGCCTGTCAACTGACAGCGCTGACAGGCTGACGCTTATTAAAATGAACAAAGCCTGGATTTCACCGGAATTCAAATCTCCTCCGGGGGAAAGCAGCTAAAAGAGTTAAATAACTGTATGAATCCATTCCTCTCTCTCACTCTCTCCTCCTCCTCCT